>PVJS01000147.1:0-164223 GCA_004027185.1 Glis glis | reverse complement strand
TTCAATCCCCAGTACCGCAAAAAAAAAAAAAGAAAAGTTGAGCACCTCCTAAAACGTCACCCATCAGTATTGATACTCTACGTAGTCACACATTGAAATACATTTCCCCTAGTGTAAAACTTACACTCAAAGGAAAGTTTCTTCTTCCTCTAACAAATAAAAATTGTCTTTCTCAACCAGTCTTAGAATTCAACTTTGGAGCAAAACTGCAATCTGTTTTCATGGTTTCTGTGCTTCTTGTGTGTTCTTTAGTGGCTGTTCTTGGCTGCAATTAATACTTTCTGGTTATAAGCAAAGCTTGGTTTTTATTTGTGGAGTAAAAATATATATACAAATATTGAAAGTAAAATCATATTCTTTAAAGCTGTTTCAAGGAAGAAAGTTCCTGAAAAACCTGAAGTTCCAGAAAAAGTGGAACTTAAGCCTCTGAAAGGTATTTCACTGGATGGACAATCTATTCATATGTAATCTCCCTTCATATGACTCCTGGCTTCCTTTCTGTCTTCATAGAATGTTCTCCCTCTGTCTTCTTTTGTGTAATGATCCTAGTAGTAGAGTAGTCTCATTCATTTCTTGTCTTTTTTGTGGCTTTTAGGGCTGTGGCTCATAAGCATTGCTTCTTTTGTCTCTCATCAATTTCATATACTATATATTTTGATATTTATCCTTGTCTTATTTCCATCTGTCTACTTGCATTTTTCTAAGCTTAAAATATCATATTTTACTAGTTAGATGAAATTGATATCAGGAGACATCTTAGGTTAAAATGCTAAGTAGTAGTAAGCTTTGGGGTTTCACCTGGACATCAGCATTTTAACCAGTGTGAAACACACTACAAATCTTTTCAGTCATAGCCCCCTCCTGTAGTCTGTTAAACGATTCATAGAAATTTCCTTGTGACTTCCCTGTCACTTTCTTCTCACCAATTCTAAAAGATTCTCTCAGATGTACAAATTTCACATTTTAGGAAAATTTTATTGTCACTACAGGTCATTATTTCAAAAGTTATTTTTCTTTAAATAGTCTTTTTCCTATCTAAAATTAAGTACTAAGTAAAAGTCTAGAAAACGTCTATTAAAAATGAACTTAATTTTTCTATTAAGTCAACTAGCAATGTTCTGTTATCAACACATCCAGACCCAGAATTTGAGTCTATTCTGGATCACTCTAGAATTTTAGAAAAATCATCCATATAAGTATATATTTCCTGATTCATAAACTAGACATTACAAAATAATTTTATCATGTACATTAAATAGTAAACATTTAAAATGACATTTAATGACATATAATGACTTGAAAAACAGTAGCACAATGGTGTGTTCTGCACCTGGGTCTCAAATATCAATAAGTTCTTAAATAATCATATGGAAAAACAAATGCACAAGTATCTTTTTACCATGTCCTTTGTATAAGTAAAGGACATGTATATTTTGCTATCAGTTTACATTAATTAGAGATATGGGTTCAATTAATGAAAATAGTTACACATTAAGAATACTGGTAACTCACAAATAGTATTAAAGATCAGCACAATTTGTCATGGATAAAAAATTGAATGTTTAACTGTAAAGTTTTTACTTAAAATATTTGACATTAAGTGAGACTCATCAACTTAGCGAGACCCTGTTTCCAAAAAAAAAAAAAAAAGGGATAGGAGTGTAGCTCAGAGGTAGAATGCCTAGGTTCCACCCCTAGTACCACACACACACAAAAATATTTGACATTATAAAACATGAAATATATATTTGTTTTTTAATTTGTTTAATTATGTTTTAATTTTTGAAGTAAGATTTAAGCAAAGTTATCTTCATCACATAAAAAAATGCTTTAATGGATTGTAAATGTCTTTCTTCAAGCACCAAATAGGAACTTTGATACAAATATCTAAGAAATTCAGATTTCATATGAGTGAACAAATATGCTACATGATACAAATAAATAATGTTTTAAATTAGGTTTTAAATAATATCAGTAGAGAGGTAAAGTGTTCAGTAATCACTAAGAGTTTTGTTTTTGTTTCCCTATTTAATCCATGGTGGGGGGAGGGGGGCTATTACAGAAACAAGAGGCTGCTCTAAAAAATAATATCATCTACCATGCTTGGTATTCACTGTAGATCCAAGAAGAAATTAATTTAGAATTCCTTGGGTGTGGACTTTTAGTTTAAATTCAATATTTACTTATTTATGAAAAATGAGCTTCTAACACTGAAATTCTGTAATTCTATAGTTTTAAGTTAGTATTATTATAATATAATAATATATATAGTATATATACTATATATAATTATATAGTACATATAATATACATACTATATATAATTATATAGTACATATAATATATATATTATATATATAGTATATATAGTATATATAGTATTATATATATATTATATATAGTATAATATATAATATTATATAATATTATATATAATATATAGTATTATATATAGTATAATATATATATAATATATATATAATATATATAGTATATAAATATATAGTATATAATAAACTATAGTATTATCTATAGTTTTAAGTTAGTATTATTCCAAAAAGGAGACCTTAAGATCTCAGAAAGTGATATATGGCCTTTCTCCAACATCGAGGTTACAAACCAAATTCCTCAGCTTTCTCTTCCCATCAGTGGAGAAGATTGAATGATGGCACTAACTGCTGCCAGTATCATTTCATGTATTTTATAGTCAGGGAGATACCAACATAGATTTGAGCAATATACAGTTGCAGATTAGAGTGAAGATGCCGTCATGAATCCTCACACTTTATAAAATCATTATAGAAAAGTATCTTCTGTGCTCACTAAGAATATATAAGATGAATATATTTACCTGTAGTTAATGTAATTGAATTTTATCACAGGTTTGTAAAGATGTTTGCAGAGGAAATAACTTGAAGTATATCATTTGCTTTTAAAGTCTGTGAATTTATATGCCACAAAAATTATTACTTGATAACAATATAGTTAAGCTGTTTGTCAGAGACATCTTTCTTGCTGAAATTTCATTTTTATATGAATTCACTTCAAAATTTGAATTCATATTCTTTTAAGTGCCTGGAGCTGAAAAGAAAGTTCGCAAAATACTTCCTGAACCTAAACCTCAGCCAAAGGAAGAAGTTGTTCTGAAAAGCGGTATAGTATTTTCTACTATGATATCAGTTTTAAGTTTCTAAAATGTACTTGAAAGCTTACAAAATATTTCTATCTCTTAATTTTCTTTGAGTTGGATTTCTTATTTATCAAAATTTGGTTATAGTTTTATTGAAAATTAAGGAAGCTATCATTTCTGAATCTTTTTAAAAAGAAGACAGAAGTTTTGTGAGCTTTCATAGTATGTTGAAATTTATAATGTTAACAGACATAACTAAATTGATAATATTCTAAACTAACAACAATGACCGTGAAGGTCATTTTTGATCACTAAATTATGCCGTAAAATACACTAAACCTATTAAGTACACAAAACTATTTAATCCTAAAGCTAGCATTCAATTTTAAAGTATGACACAGGATCACCACACCTAACAATTTATATTTTTAAAAAACTGAATCTCTTTCCTACTACATATTAAATAATTAGAAGCAAGATATTCAAATGAAGAATCAAGTTCTAACATTGTCTTCTTATAAAATTACTGATTTCTAGGCTACAATTCTTTTGATATCTCCACTGAAGTAAACTTTCTACTTATTTAAATATTCCTTGGTAATTTACAACACTGAATTATTGTTGGAATTTGTTCCTATTAAAATTATTCATTTGAAAATTTGAGCCATTTCTGCCATACAATAATCTCTGAATAGAATCTCTAAAGAGAAATAAAGTGACTCAGTGTACTATGTGAATGAAAATAACAAACTTTGGGGTTCTTTTTGAGGGGGAGGCAAGCATTTTTAATGAAAATGCGAATTCCTCAAGGCACTAGCTTGCATGCTTTTCATTTTCTTTGCTTTATACATTATTTGCATTTGTCAAGCTTATTCATCATCCTCATTAGTTCGTCTTGGTTTACATATAAACCTTTTTGTCTTTTAAGTTCTGAGAAAGAGACCTGAAGAAGAAGAACCTAAAGTAGAACCTAAAAAATTAGAAAAAGTTAAAAAACCAGAAGGTAGGAATCCCAGTGACAATTTGTGAAATTACCCTTTAACAAAATGGACATTTAACAAAAGGTTTATCTTGTAAACATAAATGAAGTTAAATGTAAACATAGCTTCATATTTCATCTCTATGTAATGTGTGTTTTCCATTGTCTGCTTTCTGTTTAAATATTTTTGTAGTAACTCCCAAACCCATTCATATATTTCACTTACCTCATTTTTATTACTCCCTTGCCACTCAAGTTCTTCCTATGGAAATGACTGAAATAATCAAGTTGGCTGTAGAATAACTTCATGGGAGGGTGGAAGCAAATGTTTCATGAGATTTGGGGGGGCATATAAGTGGGTTGATTTTTATCATTAGCCTATTCTCAAAGTGTGTAATTATCGAGAACAATTATAGCAGGGATTTAAAAAGGGAGAGCTAATGGGGGTGGGAAGCAAGTAGATTGAATGAAAGAAAAATAAAATGAGGCACAGTCAAGAAGAGAAAATAAAAATTAATTAAGAAAAATGTAGGATTTTTGTAAAAGCCACCAAGTTTTTGAAAAATGTTCAATTTTAATCTGATGTTTCAGATAAATTGATTTCTAAGTATTCAAATTCTAACACTAGAAAATAATCTTATTATCTTAAAGTACCACAACCACCTCCAAAAGCTGTTGAAGAGGTTGAAGCACCTCCAGCTACCGTTGCAAAAAGAGAAAGACCTGAACCAACAAAAGGTATTAAGCTTCTGGTACTTTCTTAGCTGTCTCTAAAGATGTATAAAATATCATTTTACTGACATCTAGATTTGAACACAGGACCTTAACTTAGTCATCACCTATATTTTATTTTCACTCTCCTGCACAATTTGCTAATGATCACCCATTTGTAAAATACATTACTAGGAAAAAATGTATTCATGTGCACAATAACAACATTAAAACCAATAAAAAGTCTTCCTGTAGGCCGGGCGTGGTGGCGCACGCTTGTAATCCCAGTACTTTGGGAGGCGGAGACCGGAGGATCCGGGTTTGCGGCCAGCCTCAGCGCGCATGCGCGTGCGCACGATCGCTCGATCGATCGATTGATCGATCGATCGATCGATCTGTCTCTCTCTCCTCTCCCCTCTCTCTCTCTCTCTACCTAGTGAGGCCCTCTGCAACTTCGTGAGACCCGGTTTCAAAAATAAAGCATAGAAAAAATGGGGCCGGGGGCGTAGCGTGGAGGTAGAACGCCCCTGCGTTCAATCCCCGGTACCGCAAAAAAAAAAGTCTTCCTATATTTTTTTATATTTTAATTAAAATGAAAAAATAGCTTAGATCAAGTACTTTATTTGATAACTACATATGTATAAATTCTCATAGCTTCTGAGATATGTTAAATCTAAGTCTGCTTAATTTTAGTTTTGACTTTGTGAGAAATTTCAAAAATATTGTGATAACCTGCTCATTACTTGTGCATTATTTTAGTGCCTGAAATTAAGCCAGCAATCCCTCTTCCTGGACCTGAACCAAAACCAAAGCCTGAGCCAGGTGAGCAAGTCCGTTCCTGGGGTCAGCCTCACATGCCTTCAGGCGTCACACCAACAATGTACAGTTAGTAAGAAAAAGGAAGTGAAAGTCAGTCTGCATTAAATGATTACTATTGTCTCGGGATGCTTAATGTATTATTCTCTGAAAAACCAATTATTTGAAGATTTTAAAGTTACATCAGAAAAGGCAAATAGGGATGTAGGAAGTGACGAATAGATGCATTAATTCAGTGGACATCTCTCTACAGAAGTGAAAACCATCAAGCCACCTCCTGTGGAGCCAGCACCAACCCCTATTGCTGCCCCAGTGACAGTGCCCGTTGTGGGAAAGAAAGCAGGTATTTATCCTGTTGTTCTCGTCTTCTTGGTTTGCTTTTATCAAGCCACCTAAACATTCACATTTCATTAAAATTAAAGCCCTCTTTAAATTGAAACATAGGCATCATTTCAACTGTGGGGTTAATGATAAATTCTTATGCTTTCTGTATCTAATATACCTTACCCATCTAATCTCCCCCCCAATGGGTACATACTGTGTTTTCACTGGATTGTACGTTCCTGCAATTCATTGTTTCTTTCATACAGTTTTGGGATTAAGTAATGAATATGTTTAAGGCTGATGAAAACTAAGGCGACAGAGACTCTCTAGGAACACACATATAGGAATCCATGACACTTCAAATTTCCTTTGTGTCTTACAGGAATTATTGTTTTTTTTTTAAGAAAAAAGACTGCATATTAGAGATAATGAAAAAGTTCTGTAAATGGGTTAAGTTGATGGTCGTACAACATTGTAAACATACCTAATGCAATTGAATGCACACTTAAAAATGGCTAAGGTATGAAAATTTTGTTAGGTATGTTTTACCACAATTTTAAATAACCACATAGTCCAGCCTTTAAATCTATATAAGGATTTAGATCAAAAAATAACTTTTTTAAATGTATTAGGTTAATAGTATAGCCAACTCAAGTTCAAATTTAAGGTACTTAATTAGTTTCATTTGGACTATTCAGTAGTTATCACGTAGGTGATAATTTCAAAACCAAAACTGATTTGACATATAATTATTAATCATTGATAAATATACATCCTAACTATTTGACCCTTAGCAAGTTACTTAACCTCTTCAAGTTTTTATTTAAAATCATCTCAAAATATTTGGGGTTTATTATGTTTAATGACATGAAAAAATACTATGTTCTTTTGACTGTAGTTTAATTTTTAATATGCTATATTTTATCACTAGCATCTATGATTTGGGCATTATTCTTACTTTATTAGTTCATAAAAAAGTGATTAACTGCCATTGAACTCATTTCCTTAGTCTTCCCCAGATTTGTTTGTCTGCTCAGCTTAAACACACACAAAAAACGGCTTTTGGTAACTAACCTTTTTTCCTACAATGATTTCTTGCTGACAAAAACTTATTTCCTTGGTTCTTGTAACCAATACAATACAAAACAAAACCTGTAAAACATTTTGCATAGCTAGACAAGAGCAAAACTCTTCCTCACAGGTCAACAGTAAGCCTTCCAGAAATGGAAAGATACTAAAGGCACTTGCGAAAACAACTTTTTAATCCTAAATATATTGGCAATTAAGCTTGGTCACATCAACCTCAAAATATACCTTCTTGGAAATATTAAAGTATTCCCCATGCAAGTCATGTAAATGAAATAAATTTCTCTTTATGCATTAATATTTAGAACAAAACGCTTGGATCATCCCACGCGGTTAACTATTAAGCATGAAAAAAATCTGAAAATTGTTTAAATGCTGAGTCTTCTTCTTATTTCAGAAGCCAAAGCACCTAAGGAGGAAGCTGCCAAGCCAAAAGGTCCCATCAAAGGTGAGATCCATGTCCCTCATACCTGTATTGTAACCTTTCACTCTTTGAGATCCCGAACTTTACCTTCAGGGGGAAAACATTTTCTAAATTTATAACAAGCTTTATTATTTCTAACTGATTCTGCTAAAACCAATATGTTTTCCAATATTTCAAATAATCGTCCTCTAACATTATTCAAGTAGGTATTGTGTATATCACCAACTGTATTTCAGCATTGTGAACACTATAAGTTATTAGCTTCATTTTTTACTTATGTGATATTTATACATGACAGATAAAATAATTAGGCATTAATCTGGATGTTTTGGATTTATGATTAAAACTTAAGAAAATGAAGTGCTTTTATGATTCATGAGTTCCTTCTGCCATCTCGTCTTCCTGTCTGAAACAAGGCAATAGAAATTCAATGGACTTTCACTTGCCTGGTCTTCAGCTGTCTGTCCTTGTCTTCTAATTGCTTTATGGCTGGTTTCAGCCAGCAGTCAGCCCAGTATGCACTTGGCGACTCCTATGGAGATGCCAAATCAACTTTTCACTTTATTTTCAATTAGGTGTAGCCAAAAAGACTCCTTCACCAATTGAAGCGGAAAGGAAAAAGTTAAGGCCAGGAAGTGGTGGGGAGAAACCCCCCGACGAAGCCCCATTCACCTACCAGCTAAAGGCTGTGCCACTGAAGTTCGTGAAAGAAATCAAAGACATCGTCTTGACAGAAGCGGAGTCCGTGGGCTCTTCTGCAATCTTTGAATGTTTAGTCTCCCCGTCCACTGCAATTACAACCTGGATGAAAGACGGTAGCAATATCCGTGAGAGCCCAAAGCACAGGTTCATCGCAGATGGTAAAGACAGAAAGCTGCATATCATTGATGTTCAACTTTCCGATGCTGGCGAGTACACCTGTGTGTTACGTTTGGGAAATAAAGAAAAGACTTCCACAGCTAAACTTATTGTAGAAGGTAATTTCCAGTCTTCTGAACATGACCTATATGCAACTTTACAAAGTAAACCTTAGCAGCAACTTTTATTATAGTTTTAGACAAAACTTCTTAGTTCCAAGTTGCATTTCATTGACAATTTTGAATGTGTTGAAATTCTCCACAGAACTTCCTGTGCGTTTTGTGAAAACGCTGGAGGAAGAAGTCACAGTGGTCAAGGGACAGCCATTGTACCTGAGCTGCGAGCTGAACAAAGAGCGGGATGTGGTTTGGAGGAAGGATGGGAAGATCGTGGTGGAGAAACCTGGCCGAATTGTGCCTGGCGTCATTGGCTTGATGAGGGCTCTGACCATCAACGATGCAGATGACACCGATGCTGGAACATACACAGTGACTGTAGAAAATGCCAACAACCTGGAATGTTCATCTTGCGTCAAAGTAGTCGGTTAGTATTTGGGAGGCCGAGGGGGGAAGATCACTTGGGCACTAGTTCACAAGCAGCTGGGGCAACATAGTGAATAAGATCCTATCTCAAAAATGAACAAAAAATAGTAATAAGTTAGAACTTTGCAAGAACTTTTGCTCTGCTTATAATTACACTAAGAAAAGGAAGAAAGAACTTGGTTTCCTAATATTGAATATCAGAAGTCTTGTACATTATCAAAGACAGGGAATACCAATATAACATAGCAGATTCGTAGTGTCTACTTTTGTTCAATTTTTTCTATTTCTGAAATATACTAAGGAAGTTATTTATATTCCTTACTCAGATCAAAATTGTTTTTCTTTTTCACCACATTTTCATACAGAAATCATTAGAGAATGGCTGGTGAAGCCCATACGAGATCAGCACGTGAAGCCCAAAGGGACGGCTGTTTTCACCTGTGACATAGCAAAGGACACTCCAAACGTGAAGTGGTTCAAAGGGTATGATGAAATCCCCATGGAACCGACAGATAAGACGGAAATACTGAAAGAGGGAAAAACTCTATTCCTCAAAATTAAGAATGCTATGCCAGAAGATATTGATGAATATGCAGTAGAAATTGAAGGGAAAAGATACCCCGCAAAGCTAACGCTCGGAGGTACGAAAATCTTACCTGTTACTCTGAAAGATAAGCTTTGTGTGTGCATAAGGTTAAATAGCACACCAACAGACACCTAAGTGAACCATTGTTAGAGTGTTGAAAGCATGATAATATTTTGACTTTATCCAATACAGACCGTGAAGTTGAGCTGCTGAAACCAATAGAGGATGTCACCATTTATGAGAAAGAGAGTGCCAGCTTTGAAGCAGAAATCTCCGAGGAAGACATTCCCGGACAGTGGAAGCTGAAGGGAGAGCTGTTACGGCCCTCGCCTGTGAGTGATTGTCCATTTTAAGTGTTAGTCTTATAGAATAACTACATTCTATATTTGGAGTTGATTTAATAATAACAGGGTCACTTTGGGCTTCTAAAGTCTCAAGGGAAGAAGTTTAATGTGTTGTTTGTGCACAACTTGGACAAATTTTGTACAATGTTGAGGCAGGAGATATTTGGTCTATCTTATGAGTAGTATTTATTAAACTCTACAGACATCTGTATCTATAACATTTCTCCTCTAGGGAATCTATCTCATGCAAATACTAACTAAAGATGATTGTTTTTCAGACGTGTGAGATCAAAGCAGAAGGTGGAAAGCGCTTCTTAACTTTACACAAAGTCAAACTGGACCAAGCTGGTGAAGTCCTCTACCAGGCACTGAATGCATTTACGACTGCCATTCTAACAGTGAAAGGTAAGGGGCTTTCAGAACTCATGGAGGGAACTCAACCTCATTTCCTGTCCCACGGCATTCTTGAACTCCTCATTTTTTTTTCTTTTAATAATTTATTGATGCATTGTAATCATACATCTTGATGAGTTACAGAAACTCCTCATTTTTAATGTTTGATTTGCAGAAATCGAACTTGACTTTGCTATACCCCTGAAGGATGTCACTGTTCCAGAAAGGAGACAGGCTCGATTTGAATGTGTCCTCACCCGAGAGGCAAATGTTATCTGGTCTAAAGGGCCTGATATAATCAAGGCATCTGACAAATTTGACATCATCGCCGATGGAAAGAAGCACATTCTTGTCATCAATGATTCTCAGTTTGATGACGAAGGGGTTTACACTGCTGAAGTGGAGGGCAAGAAGTCCTCAGCACAGTTATTTGTTACAGGTAAGTGCTGACAAGATCTGACTGGGACATCCCATATGTAGGCACGGACACATATATGACTTTTAAGATAAGACACCAAGTTCCAAAAGTGACAGTCAGAACCACTACTTTACTTTCAGTGTCACAATAAAACACACACATCCACCCCCAAAGCCCTCAACTTTGTAAATGAAGAATGGCTCCATTTGTAAAGAAGAATGAATAAATGCCATGTGAAATGGGTCCCTTTAACGCAGGCAGACTTGGGTGGAATCTTTCTGTATGTAAACTGTGTTTCTGAACATAGGATCCATGCTTGCATTGCAGGTATAAGACTGAAGTTCATATCACCTCTTGAAGATCAAACAGTGAAAGAAGGTGAAACCGCAACTTTTGTTTGTGAACTTTCTCATGAAAAAATGCATGTAGTCTGGTTCAAAAATGATGTCAAGCTCCACACAACCAGGACGATACTCATGTCTTCTGAAGGCAAGACTCACAAACTGGAAATGAGAGAAGTGACGCTGGACGATATATCTCAGATAAAAGCTCAAGTTAAGAACCTGAGCTCCACGGCGAACCTGAAGGTCTTAGGTAAATGTGCCAACCCCAACTACAGGGCCAATTTCTGAATGGTGGGAGTGGGTAGTAAGAAGTAATCTAGACCTGTTATGCTTTAATAAACTATAGTTTTCACATTCTTCTGATCATATGCTGAATGTTTTTGACAGAGGCCGATCCCTACTTCACTGTGAAATTGCATGACAAAACTGGAGTCGAGAAGGATGAGATCATCCTGAAGTGTGAAGTAAGCAAAGATGTGCCAGTGAAATGGTTCAAAGACGGGGAAGAGATAGTACCTTCGCCCAAACACTCCATCAAGTCGGACGGCCTGCGCCGCATCTTAAAGATCAAAAAGGCAGAGCTCAAGGACAAAGGCGAATACGTGTGTGACTGCGGTACAGACACGACCAAGGCGAACGTTAACGTCGAGGGTGAGTTGCCCCAAATCTAAACTTCACCACTTCCGAAGCTGCCATTGACTCCTTCAGTCACACTAATGGAGCTCTGTGTACTTTCAGCTCGACTCATAAAAGTGGAAAAGCCTCTGTACGGAGTCGAAGTGTTCGTCGGCGAGACAGCCCGCTTTGAAATAGAACTTTCTGAGCCAGATGTTCATGGCCAGTGGAAGTTGAAAGGAGAGCCTTTGACTGCCTCCCCCGTAAGTCAAGATTAGCTGGCCAGGCAGGAGGGGGGGTTGCCTGGTTATTTAGGTGTGTGTGGGGGACAGTGAAATCTCTTCCATAACTTGCAGGGATAACTGCTTATATAAATAACATTCTTTCTTCTAACCTTCATTCTAACCAGGACTGTGAGATCATCGAAGATGGGAAGAAGCATGTTCTGGTTCTTTATAACTGTCAGCTGGATATGACTGGGGAGGTTTCCTTCCAGGCCGCCAATGCTAAATCTGCAGCCAACCTGAAAGTGAAAGGTACGCTCAGCTGCCAGGCACAGTTTTGTATTTTCTCTGCAAGACTTCCTTTTAAGACCCTGAGGTGATCGGGGGTCATAGGGAGAAGCATGTTCTGACTTGGTCCCACTGTCCTCTTCTTTCAGAATTGCCACTTATCTTCATCACACCTCTCAGTGATGTCAAAGTCTTCGAGAAAGATGAGGCTAAGTTTGAGTGTGAAGTATCCAGGGAGCCCAAGACATTCCGTTGGTTGAAAGGAACCCAGGAAATCACGGGTGATGACAAGTTTGAGCTTATAAAGGATGGCACTAGGCATTCCTTGGTCATCAAGTCAGCGGCTTTTGAAGATGAAGCAAAATACATGTTTGAAGCTGAAGACAAACGCACAAGTGGCAAACTGATCATTGAAGGTATAGATTTGTATCACATAGGTCACCCTTAAAATGATTTCTTTTACCTTTATTTTTATATTTCCTTGTAATAGTGCTGGAATTAATGAGGTGTTTGTTTTTTGGTTTTCTTTCTGTTTTTTTTCTTTTTTCGTCGCTAGGAATCCGGCTCAAATTCCTTACCCCTCTCAAGGATGTAACAGCCAAAGAGAGGGAAAGTGCTGTGTTTACTGTGGAGCTGTCCCATGACAACATCCCAGTGAGCTGGTTCAAGAACGACCAGCGCCTGCACACCAGCAAGTTGGTCTCCATGCACGACGAGGGGAAAACGCACTCGATCACATTCAAAGATCTGTCTCTTGATGACACCTCCCAAATAAGAGTAGAAGCTATGGGGATAAGTTCAGAAGCTAAACTCACTGTGCTTGGTAGGTTCTTTTAAAAATTAGTTATATTGCATTAAATTCAACGGGAATTTTTGGGAATGTCCATTATATATGAAATAGTCTTCCAAGTGTAATATTGCATAAAAGCAGTCCTTAAGAAACCATCACATATGTTATCAGGTGCATTTCTTAGGTACTTTTACCTAAAAATATATGAGGACTTTAAAGTAATGAAGGTTTTATCTTAGGCCCACAAAAGAGTCAGAGTCATAATTAAAACTCTTAATTAGTTATTGAGCTTTTAATCTCCTCACTTTATCAAAATTGTTTCAGAGGAATGTTTTTCAAGTTTCTAATAAGACAGGATAACAATTTACCTTAATCTTCATTATTTGCCCTGGCCTCTTAATAACAAGAAAATTAAATACAGCCAGGTGTGGTGGTGCATGCCTATAATCCCAGTACTTTGGAGACTGAGACAGATAGATTGCAGGTTCGAGGCCAGCCTCAGCAATTTAGCAAGATCCTCAGCAACTTAGCAAGACCCTGTTTCAAAATAAAAAATAAAAAATAAAATAGGGCTGGGATGCAGCTCAGAGGTAGAACCTCCCTGGGTTCAATCCCCAGTACCAAAACCAAAAAATTAAATACAAAGTCTAATATAGAGACACTACTAAAGTCAAATTATTAATAGACTAAGAAAAATAATGTGAATCTGAAAGCTTAAAGGTAATAAGATACAATAGGGTTACTAAAAAATTAGAAATTCAGCTAAATAATGAAGGAATACACAATTACATAGAAGCTCAATTGCATAGTGTCTTTTAAACTATTTCAAAATATAATACAGATGGTTTTGGTCTTGAAAAATCCCATGTACTAATTCTCTTTTTAATATTTAGAGAGCTTTTGAACATGAACATATTAAATGATTAAATATTTGGTACAATTTTAAAATATACTCAAAACTCTGTGAGCCTCCTCTTCAACTTTCTAAGAGATTGTTGTTTTCCTAGATGGTTAATCAAGTTTGTTTTTTGAACTTATGCTTGACTTGCAGAGGGAGATCCATACTTTACAGGAAAGCTTCAAGATTACACAGGGGTCGAGAAGGATGAAGTCATTCTTCAGTGTGAAATTAGCAAAGCAGATGCACCAGTAAAGTGGTTTAAGGATGGGAAAGAAATAAAGCCATCTAAAAATGTCGCTATTAAGGCAGATGGCAAGAAGCGCATGCTGATCCTAAAGAAAGCCTTGAAATCCGACATTGGTCAGTATACCTGTGACTGTGGAACAGATCAGACCTCCGGAAAGCTCGACATTGAAGGTAAGGAAATTTCCACGAGTTTCACTCTTGACGCCATTGGGGTTATTTCTGCCAGAGACTAACAGCACATGCTGACACTTCACTCTTCTAGATCGGGAAATTAAACTGGTGCGACCCCTGTACAGTGTGGAGGTGATGGAGACTGAGACGGCCCGCTTTGAAACTGAAATCTCTGAAGATGATATCCATGCCAACTGGAAGCTCAAGGGAGAGGCACTGCTCCAAACACCTGTAAGGCTATTTCTGAACTTGTCAACGCCACGAGGAGCTGTAGGAAATAAAAAAGGACAGGCGAAAAGTCAGAGTGCATGCAGGGCATCTAAAACATGGTATCGGGTTCTATCAGACCCTTAGCCAATGACAGAATGGCTCAGATGGTCAACTTTAAATTATTTCTGATCCAGCACAGTATAAATTGTTGTATTCTGTGATGCTGCTAGTCGGTTCAGAATTATACAGCTAAAAGAAATGTTGCTTTCCCAATAGTACTCATAAACTTTATTTCATATACACACATACAATGAATAAGTAAATAAATACATTTAACAAATGTAATATATATAATCTCCTTACCAGTTATTTGTAGCATTTCTTTAATTATGATATTCTATCTGTATAAAATAATCTCAAAATTATTTACTACGAGACGGTTTTCTCTTTTTTGGTACAGGATTGTGAAATTAAGGAAGAAGGCAAAATACATGTCCTTATTTTACACAACTGTCGCCTGGACCAGACCGGTGGGGTGGATTTCCAAGCTGCCAATGTTAAATCTAGCGCCCACCTCCGAGTTAAGCGTAAGTGTTGTATATTTTTTATGGAAATTAAATACGCACATTTTCAGAAAATGAATGCAAATGAAATTGAAATTATTATAAAATATTATTAAAGTAAAAATCCAGCTTTCTGTATTTACTTATTGGACATCCTAATAGAAAAGTGGTTCAAATTCTAAAGGCTTGAAATTTTCATTGACCTTGACATTTAAACAAAACAAAAATTAGTCAGATTGCCCTATTCTTGTAATCCTTTCAGTCAAAGTGGACAAATATACAGTAAGACTCTAACTCCGAACCCCCATCCCTCAAGGGTTGTACAACAGTAGCACCATAAAGAAAAACTTTGCTGTATGGGCATTTCAGACTCTAGTAATGAGAGGAGCTTTAGGCTAACATTTTTGGAAAGTGCGAAGTGGCTGATGGATACAGACAGGCTATGTGACTGGGGGCCCCTTGGCCTCTCCCAATCAGAGTCTTAGTTATTTTGGAAGTCACATACCTTATGTAGAAAGAGGAACTTGATGCCTGGCAGAGAGACAGATGCAGTGTGGGTTTCTTGCTGACCTTGTACATCCAAAGAAAGGGCCCTACAAATACCCACTCTCTGGCCACCAGCTCTCCCCTTCTCCGCACCATAAGGCCCTATTCACATGGGAGTTAAAATATTGGCTTTTTCCTTCTTGAAGAAAGAAACCATGGAGATTAACAGCTAAGTCTATTTATTCTTCTGGAACCACAAAATGAGTAATGTGAAGCTCTTCCTTTCCTCCCGCAAAGCGCGAGTAATTGGTCTCCTGAGGCCTCTGAAGGATGTCACCGTCACTGCAGGGGAGACAGCCACTTTTGACTGCGAGCTCTCTTATGAGGATATCCCGGTGGAATGGTATCTTAAAGGGAAGAAACTAGAGCCCAGCGATAAGGTAAAAAACAAGCGCGTGAGTGCCTCGTCCTACCCTTGCTTTTCCTCCTGGGTTCTTCTGCCTTCACTTGAATCTTCCTTATTGTTTGCTCTTTCAAATATCTCTTCCCCCATCCTTCCCTTTCTCCCTCTCTGGCTTGATTACTGCTGAAACTGTAACACATATTTTTAAAATTTTTATTGGGTTTCACCTGATGACATTTTTAGTAAAATATAAATAAATTTTTATATGCTTTTATTGGTGCATTATAGTCTCACATCATAATATAAATCATGTTGACAGTGACATACATGCATACAGATCAGGTTTAATTTTTCTGAAGAAGAGGCAAACACTCATTAGCTATCAATGCTAGCTTGTTTGATCAGCCAGAAGACAGGAAGGATCAAAAAGTCTTCCTAACTGGATGATTTGGAACGACCGTGCACACTAAGTTTTAAAAACTAACTCTCTTTATGATAACCTAGTATTCTGTACAAGGGGATTAAAGGGAGAAGACTGGAATTCCATTTCAGGCAGCAGATCAAGTAGTTGAGATAACTTCTGAGCCGGTTTGCTCTTCAGGCATGTTTCCAAAGCTATTTTTAACCCTCAATTGCTTTGGGCTGTGCAAATTCTGGAATGCAAGTGGACTATTTAAAGTGCAGCTGGTGGCATTGACAAGAAAGAAGGGTGCTGTGATTCCACATGCATGAACGAGTATACTTTAAGAAGTCTGGGCAAATGACCAGCTCCTGGGGTTAGTTTTACTAAAATTCTCCAGGCCCAAGAGTCTACCCATAAGTAAAAAACTGAGGCAATTATTTAAATAGGCCCAAAATACAATATGCCTAAATTGACCTATGAATTTTGTATTCCCCCCAAGAAAAATAATGGATGTGGTTTAAATTATCTTGATAATTCACCATTAATTAAAAATTCTTGAAATAAAATATGTAGAAGATGTCCAGTGTGGGTTGGAAAGAAATCACAGGACAGTACATTGTTCTATGGCATTTTCCTCAGTATTTCAGAAATAATATTGTGTATCAAGGCTTCAATGCAAATCAAACTTAAAGAAATATAATTAAAAGGAGATTCAGTTTACCAAAAACCCACAAAGTTTATTGAAGTATTAGAAGATAATGCCATTGAACAAATGCCTAAAAACAAGAAAACTAGTCGTCTATAGAAGTAACTAAAGGGTAATTCAATAAAAGTCATCTGATAGATAAGTTCTGCCTATCATTCAGACGAGAATAGGCAGATGGTCTCCTTTTTTACCAGCTAAAAAAAGCAGCAGTGCATTCATGAAAATTAATTTGCATCTCAGAAAACTTCCCTTATAGCAAAGTCCTCTAAATATTAAACTGAGTGATGGAAGCATCTCCACCTTCAATCTTATTGTTTTAAAATTATATTTTTTCCATTAAGTATGGTTTAATTAGTTTCATGTCTAAAGGCAGAAACTTAGTTGATTTTTCAAGGTCCTTTCTAGCTTTGTAAATTCTTGACATTGCTTAGGGATAAATAATAATATTCTTGTGTTACTAATTATTTTGGGTCAGATTAAGAGCTTTTTCATAAAAGATCAGTCTCAAAAAATAAAAGGTCAGTTTCGATTCTAATGTAAAAATTGTACTATTTAAATTTAAAATGTAGGTTCCTATGAACCTTATTCACATTTCTTGTACTAAGAAAAAAATACTCTTATTGTCACTGAAATTTTTTCTAGAGTTGGAAAGGGTCCATGTACTATAATTCTAGAGGGCTTCTTCTACCCCCCTCCCTCAGCATATACATTTTAATCCTTAACTCTAGCTGCCCAAAATATGTCATCTTTTAATGAACTTATTCTTACATACTTAAATGTTTTTTTCTAAAGCAACTAAAATATAAACTGTGAAGTAATAAAGTCATTTTATTACATTTTGCGGGTTTTTGGGATTTTGTCTATTAGAATAAATTTTCTCTTGTCAATTTAATTCAGTCCTTTAATCTTCACTTTTTGCATAATCTTTAGCCTCTAAAACTTCAACAACCAACCAAACAAAGATAGGTTATAGAAATAGGCAATTGGGAAGGGAAAATTTTAGAAATAAGCTATGTTGTGGTTTTGGTTTATTTGCTTGCTTATTTGTTTTTGGCCATCAGTTCAAGAAAGAATTGCTAAGTCCTAAATAACTTTGATATTTTCTACCTAAACTTAAATAGTTTGGTCAGTTATGAAGCCTACTGTGTTAAAGCAGTATGTTTCCACTGTAAGGTAATATTTTAAAAGGATAATCTTTAATATCACCCTTATGTAACCTGTAATAAAATCTTCAGCATTCATTTTATTGGTTGATTTTCATATCTAGCAGTTTTTCTCTTTTTCCTTTTAATATAGTCAAGATAATGACTACATTGTATGCCTGCTATTTACTGAGAACCACTATGTTTTAAGCAATATAGTGGAAGAGAATATTCTAGACTAGTCTCAGAAGAATTTAGATGATGAAACAATTTTCAAATAGATATATCTGCAAATGGGTTATTACTGAGGCACTTTTTAAATAGCCACAAGTCGCAGTTCAAAATTTATATTGAAATATCACGCCAGGCGTGGTGGTGCACGCTTGTAATCCCAGTACTTGGGAGGCTGGGATAGGAGGATGGCAGGTTCGCAGTCAGCCTCAGCTACTTAAGTGAGGCCCTCCGCAACCTAGTGAGATCCTGTTTCAAAATAAAGAATAAAAAATAGGGCTGGTGGTATAACTGGGAGATAGAATGCCCCTTGGTTCCATCCCCAGTACTGTCAAAAAAAAAATGAAACACCACTGAATAATTTTCCACATTGGCCTTAAATAAGTAGCCTTGTTACTAAAACATATCTTAATGACCCTCTCCTGTTCATTGTTCTTTATTATGCTTTTTGGCTGTTCTCAATTATTAAGGAAATTATATGAATAACTATGTCTTATTCTTAATTAAGGAAAACATCTTTTGGTGAAATTTTATTTGTGATTTTTTTCCTTTTTGGCAGCATAATAAATATTTCCACTGGCAGAAACTTTTAACTAATTTTTAATTTTAGATGAACTTTTAAGCAGTGCAAAATCAGTCCTGATAACAGGGTACAGCTTTTTAGGAATTTTGAATTATAGAACTAGATCCAGTCCTCTTGTCTTTACTGTCAGAAAGGCGCTATCTATATAGCACCACTCATACCTGATTTTCTTAGTACTGATGCTCAAACACAGGAAGAGGGAAAAGAGTCAATATCTTCATTGCAGTTTTCAATAAAATTAAGAAATTGTAAAAATTATTTTATATGTGGGTTTAATTGGTTTGCAAAATAAATTTAATTACTAAAATGAATGGGAAAAAGAGTTCTAGCACACCATTGCTAGATGATAAATAACATGAACATAAGATTTGCTTTCAGAAAAAAAAGAAAAAGAAAATCAACTTTCAACTTACCATATACAATCATTTTTTAATCTTTTTCTAGCCTTTCTAAATTCTTCCTTTACATATACAAACCCAGTAGCAGATTAGAGGCACATATACAGATATAAATACATATGTTTTGAAAAGATCATAAATATAAACAGAAATTGGTCTGGGTAAGTTCAACATAGAGGACCACCCAGTAATTATGTAAAAGCAACTATGAAAGCCTAAAATGTTTGTAAAGGGTTTGAAACTATTAAAATTCTTTTTAAATACATAGGTGCTATATATGTAACTATAGAATAACTTAGGTAGTACTATTTTAAACTGTTTATCTAAATGAATTAAATGAGCCTATATTATGATATATTCTTAAACTGCACTTTTCTGAAAATCAACTAGGTGGTCACACGTTCAGAAGGAAGAGTTCATACACTTACCCTGAGGGATGTAAAGTTAGAAGATGCTGGTGAAGTCCAACTAACAGCAAAGGATTTTAAAACTCAAGCCAATCTCTTTGTGAAAGGTAATTACAAGTCTTATTTTTAAATGCATATATAATGCAGAGGTTTGTAAATAATGCCAACTCTCAATTATCTTTATACGATGAGTACCATAGATCGTTGAAATCAATCAAATTTCCAAAAGTCTAGTTTCACCTTTTGGCCTAACAAAATACTTCACAGACTATATGTTTTTTAAAAAGTCTAAATCGACTAGCCTAGCAGGGCAGGTGGCTCACACCTATAATCCCATCTACTCAGGAGGCTGAAGTAGGAGGATTGCAAATTCAAGGCCAGCCTGGGCAATTGAGTGAGACCCTGTCTCAAAATTTAAAAAATTAAAAAGGCTGGGGGTATTTCTTAGTGGTTAGTGCTTCATGCAAGAGTCCCTGGGTTCAATCCCAAGTTAAATAAATAAATAAATAAATAAATAAATAAATAAATAAATAAATAATAAAAAATAATAAATAAATAAATAATAAATACAAATAAAATGTCTAGCATAGCTTTTACTTCCTCTTTCTGTCCCCATTGTTTTTATTGCATATTCGAGTAGTTAAAAGAAACAGCTGGAGGAAGAAGAATTATCAAACTAGGTATCCATCATTTTTGTGTGTGTGTGTGGCACTGGGATTGAACTCAGGGGCAGTCTACCTTTGAGCTACACCCTCAGCCCTATTCATTTTTTGTTCTGATATAGGGTCTCACTAGGTTGCTAAGAGTCTCGCTAAGCTGCTGAGGCTGGCCTCAAACCTGTGATTCTCTTGTCTCAGCCTCCCAAGTACTGGGATTACAGGCATGCACTACCACACCTGACTTATCCATCACTTTATTAACCAAGAGTTGGCTATTATTTCCTTGATGTTTCGTAGTGTTTAAAACTGGTTTTCCTCTGTATGTACAAATAATGATAAAACATCATTATTAGAGGAAAACATCTGAATGGAATCAAAATTTACAAATGAACAAACTTAGAAAAAGCCCTGGAGATGCCAGAGGAAAATTGAGGAGATACTTAAACTCTTGGAAAAGGAAGGAGAAATCCCCTGGCTAATGAATATGATTCTTTCAGAACCCCCAGTTGAATTCACTAAGCCTCTTGAGGACCAGACGGTCGAAGAGGAAGCTACTGCTGTACTGGAGTGCGAAGTATCCAGAGAAAATGCTAAAGTAAAATGGTTCAAAAATGGGACAGAAATTCTCAAAAACAAGAAGTATGAAATCGTTGCTGATGGCAGGGTCAGAAAACTTATTATACATGGCTGTACCCCAGAGGATATCAAAAAATACACTTGTGATGCTAAGGATTTTAAGACTTCTTGTAACCTGAATGTCGTGCGTAAGTATTCTTACACAGGACTTTACCTTTGCAACTCTTTATAACAACAACGAAACACTTTTCGCGCATGCCCTTCTTGGTCTAATCACATTTCTTGGCAATTTATATTATCAATACTGACCTAGCCTGATGCTTTATGTGTCTTTTACAAAACTCTTTACTGCACATCTGGTCTGATAAAAGACATCGATCACTTTTGACTATGGTTCTGTGCAGTCTCACTGAGTACTGAGCAGAGGTGCTCTTTGTAAGCCTTCTGTAGGAATATCCTGATAGTGATGAGGACAAACTGAATAAAAAAGAAAATCAGGGGGCCCTGATTTTAAAAAAGAAAGTGAATGTGATTTCCATATGAAGGAAAATGAATTTTCAGGCATGGGAAATAAATAGAAAATGAAGATGAAATTTCAGTTTGAATAGGAGCAGGCTTGGGACTGCTGTAATATGAGAAAGCCCATTCACATAATTCCGTCTCTGAGAATAAGAATGGATGAGAAGATGGAGCAAGGCCTGGATTCTTTGAATGAAGAGCACTAATGGTTTTTAGCATTCCTTCTTCCCCTGGCAAAGAATAACATCTTGTTCCAAAATGCTGCATGTTAGCGCAGTTGTTTCACCCATTTGCCTAGGGATTTTTCAGTGCATATTTTTGTGCAGTATCCTTTGTTTAACTTAGTTGCTTCTCATCTGTCAACCTGACCTAGCAGCTTTGAGTGTATTTCATGCATGTTGTACTGCGTTATTCTTTTCATTTTGTGGTTTCTCTGCTTTCACTTAAGTCAGAGTAGTTTCTTGGGTCTCCTTCTTCCCCTTGTCATCTACTCCACTCCCAGAAGACCCAGCTCCAATGGCCTACCTTCAAGCCTGTCAGCCGGCATTTGACCCAGAATCTCACTGACCAAGCCAGGTCATCTTGGAAAGGACTCATAAGGAGCTCTAATAAAAGGAAGGGTGGCAAGGAGGCAACTCCCCAGTTCTAGACAGCAGCTGAATGAATTCTGGAGCTAGATGAAACAACTGATATAAAATACCAAATCACCTTGCTGTACAAAACACATTGTTTGTTGCACTAATAGATCGTATGCCTGACTTTATGTGATACCTTTGAAGCTTAGTTTTAAAAAAGCTGGGCGTGTTATTTCTTTTAAAAAAATAAGCTTTTATTGGTGCATTGTAATTATACATCACAATGAGGTTCATGGTGATAGAAACATAGTACTTGGCGTGTTTCCCTCCACATCCCACCTTGCTCCCTCCCACTCCCTGCACATGTTATTGAGATTGGTATGATAACTTCATATATGAACATAGCATTATTTAAGCTGTTTCCTTCATCAGGGCTCTTTTTTCCCCTTCCCCCCTCTTTCCCCAAATCCCTTTCCACGATTCTACTGGCACCTCTCATTTATCTCAAGTCCCTTTTGTTTCCCAATTTCTCTCTAGCTTTTACATATGAGAGAAAACATATGACCCTTCACTTTCTGTGACTGGCTAATCTCACTTAGCATAATATTCATGTGATTTCAATAACTCGTGATTCTGAACACAGACAAAGTGGTCATAGTGATGGGAGCTGTATTATCAGTGAATCTACTAATTTCTCAGAATGCCAGCTGCCCTAAATAAGAAATGTTTCCTTTCTACTGGTGTTTCCTTTGACAAATGAGATCTTTCAACTCTGGAGCAGTATCAATGAAGGTTTTTTTGTTATTCAAAAGAACTGAGATAGACATACAGTATGCCACATAATTTTACATAAGCTACAGAGATATATACAAAGCAAAGCTTCATGCCCAAAAGGCAGCTCCAAGTGATTTCAAAGTCAGTTATAGCCTATTAACATGGAAAGGCCCTGCCAAAGACTCCCTTTTCTCAATGTGTACCATAGTAATGTTGGAACAACTTTCCAGAAACCTCATTTTGAATTGCGATGACATTCTCTTGCAGCTCCTCATGTGGAATTCTTAAGACCACTCACCGATCTTCAAGTTAAAGAAAAAGAAATGGCTCGGTTTGAGTGTGAAATTTCCCGAGAAAATGCTAAGGTCTGTGATTATATACCTGTTATCTTGTACTGTCAAATAACTTTGTTTTTGATCTAGATAAAATGGAAAAAGAAAGAAATTGGTCAAAACTTTCTCTGATCACTTTTTATATTAACGATTATTTTAGTATAAAATATATACTTAATTGTTCTTTTTTTAGTATTATTTTTAGTATTTAGTATTATTTTTAGTTTTATTCATTTACTATTGCTTGTAAAACTTTGAACTCACAATCCAGAGATTTAAATATTATTATTTTGGATCATATAGAATTGCTGTTTTCTTAAATCAAAAACAATCAAATACCATCAATTTCATATGCCTCAACTATGTGCTTCTTGTTGACATGAACTGCCATTGGCAAGTTCCTTCAACTTTGCATCTCAGTTTATACATCAAAGGAGTTGATCTGTATGATGTCTAAGGCCCTCTATGACTAAACTTATATGATTCTATTAATAACTGATACTAGCATCACAGCAGCTTGCTTAACAGTAATTGGTAATTTATTTGTCTTTTGAATTTACTTATATTTACATTTATCACCTTGGTCCTTTATTATATAAAATCTCATCAGTTGCTTTCAGAAAAACTCAGGGTTATAGTCCCTCTGAAGGATATCTATGTGAAGGAACAACATGATAACTGAAAAAGAAATCAATTTATCTTGAATATAGGTTCAGTGGTTTAAAGATGGTGCTGAAATTAAGAAGGGCAAAAAATACGACATCATATCTAAAGGAGCTGTGCGCATTCTTGTCATCAACAAATGTCTACTGAATGATGAAGCAGAATATTCCTGTGAAGTAAGGACAGCAAGAACTTCTGGCATGCTGACAGTCCTGGGTAAGAGTGAAGGCTGTCTGTGCTGACATATACATGTTAGGAAAAGATAAGACTCTCCCATTTAACTTGATTTTTTTTTTTTTTGCTTCTCTCCTACAGAAGAAGAAGCTGTCTTTACAAAAAATCTTGCCAACCTTGAAGTTAATGAAACAGACACTATAAAACTGGTTTGTGAAGTCTCTAAGCCTGGAGCAGAAGTAATTTGGTATAAAGGGGATGAAGAGATCATCGAAACAGGCAGATTTGAAATACTTACAGATGGAAGGAAGAGAATCCTGATCATTCAGAATGCCCAGCTTGAGGATGCTGGTGCTTACAACTGTCGACTGCCAAGTTCTCGAACTGACAGCAAAGTCAAAGTACATGGTATGAAAATGACAATGAGTAACATTTTATTTTCAACAATCAGACTTGTTGTCCATAAGATACAAATGCATAGGTTTTCAATGTTTTGCAACTTTTTCCTTCCAGAACTTGCCGCTGAATTTATCTCGAAGCCTCAAAATCTTGAAATCCTTGAAGGAGAAAAGGCTGAATTTGTCTGCACTATATCAAAGGAAAGCTTTGAAGTCCAGTGGAAGAGAGATGATCAGACACTTGAGTCTGGAGATAAATATGACGTTATTGCCGATGGCAAAAAGAGGATCCTGGTGGTGAAAGATGCCACATTACAGGATATGGGCACTTATGTCGTCATGGTTGGGGCTGCCAGAGCAGCAGCTCACTTGACAGTAATTGGTAAGTTCTTGAAATTTTGTGTGTGTGCATTTGTGTCTCCCACTCCAATCCTTCTTCATACTATAAAGTCTTATTGATTGCTTTCAGAAAAACTCAAGATCATAGTTCCTCTAAAGGACACCCGTGTGAAAGAACAACAAGAAGTTGTCTTCAACTGTGAAGTCAATACTGAAGGTGCCAAAGCCAAATGGTTCAGAAATGAAGAAGCCATATTTGATAGTTCGAAATACATTATTCTCCAGAAAGACCTGGTCTACACCCTCAGAATTAGAGATGCACGATTAGATGACCAGGCCAACTATAATGTGTCCCTGACCAACCATAGAGGTGAAAATGTTAAAAGTGCAGCCAATCTAATCGTAGAAGGTAAGTGATTTCTATGGTATTGGAGTTTTTTTCCCTATCAATTTCTATTATGAAAACAGTTAAAATCAACATTGTTCTTCTCCCTTACAACAGAGGAAGATCTCAGGATTATTGAGCCTCTTAAAGATATTGAAACGATGGAGAAGAAAACAGTCACATTCTGGTGCAAGGTGAATCGTCTCAACGTAACTCTGAAGTGGACCAAAAATGGAGAAGAAGTGGCTTTTGACAACCGCATATCATACCGAATTGATAAGTACAAGCACTCTCTGATCATTAAAGACTGCGGCTTCCCAGATGAAGGTGAATACATCGTCACTGCTGGACAAGATAAGTCTGTCGCTGAGCTGCTCATTATCGAAGCCCCGACAGAATTTGTGGAGCACTTGGAAGACCAGACGGTCACCGAGTTCGATGATGCTGTCTTTTCCTGCCAGCTCTCCAGAGAAAAAGCAAATGTAAAATGGTACCGAAATGGGAGAGAAATCAAGGAAGGCAAAAAGTATGCAAAAAGAAAAAAATCGTATTTTTTATTTCTGGAGCTATATATTCACTTTGACAATTTAGTGATCACGATGCAAGCTAACGAATAATTCACTCTCTTCTTTAGATACAAATTTGAAAAAGAAGGAAGCACCCATAGGCTCATTATAAAGGACTGTAGACTGGACGATGAGTGTGAATACGCCTGTGGAGTAGAAGACCGGAAGTCTCGAGCTAGACTTTTTGTGGAAGGTACATATTAAGGCATCATCCTAATACTAGCAACCAACTTTTAAAACTTATTCATCAAAATTACAAACATGTTTGTATTTACCTTACATCTTCTTTCCAGAAATCCCTGTGGAGATCATCAGGCCTCCTCAAGACATTCTCGAAGCCCCTGGTGCTGATGTTGTCTTTTTGGCTGAGCTCAACAAAGATAAGGTGGAAGTCCAATGGCTAAGAAATAACATGGTTGTGGTCCAGGGTGACAAATACCAGATGATGAGTGAAGGAAAGATACACAGGCTACAGATTTGTGATATCAAGCCCCGCGACCAGGGTGAATACAGATTTATAGCCAAAGACAAAGAAGCCAGAGCTAAACTTGAACTGGCAGGTAAGTCTCTTTAATTTTAAAATATCCTCACAATATTAATGATAATATATGGATTTCAGGTATTGAAAGAAATAATGCTTGTGAGAGCCTTTAATTTCTAGTAAGCCCTATCCACATGTTAAGTGTGTGTGTATGGAGGGGGGTGCTGGAAATGGAACCCAGGTTTCTAGGCATGAGAAGAAAGCACCCTACCACTGAGCTACATCCCTAGTCCCACATGTTAACCGTTTTAATTGCTCTTACTACAAAGTGTCCTGAGTAAAAGGAAATCAATGGCATTCATCTTTACATGCCAGAACTTTGGGCAATTCCTAACATACTGACTGTTCATTAATTCCTAGAATTAACTTATCATCATGAGAGTCTTGCCAGACCTAAAGACAACCCCACATTCTTCTACTTTCCAACCCCTGTAAACCTTTTAGATCTGTTCTCATCCTGCCCCAAGATATCCTTGTAGTTGTCATTATGAAAAAGCCATTAGTGTATCTCTTGTATATAAGGAAAAATTTGTCTAGTTTATCTTGAACTAAGTATGCAGCGTTTACTCTATAAAAAACATATTTTGCACTATTCTAAGTCCTCTATTATTGTTTTTAATGAAGAATGAATGTTTTATGGTTTTATACCTTCTACAACCTTATATTCTCCAGAGGCATATAATCTGGAAAAAATAAAGAGAAAAATGCTATTATAACTCTTAGGGTTATGCGACTAATATTTGTTAATAAATGCATTGTAAAGAAGCTGTGTTCACCTGGTATGGTGGCACATGCCTGAAATCCCAGTACTTGGAAGGCTGAGACAGGAGGATTGCAGATTCAAGGCCAGCCTCAACAACTTAGTGAGACTCTCAGCAACTTAGCAAGAGACTGTTTCAAAATAAAAAATAAAATAGGGCTGGGTATATAGCTTGGAGGTAGAATGTCCCTGGGTCCAATACCCAGTACCCAAAATAAAAAAAGAAGAAGCTGTGCTGTAGTTTGACTACAATACATAACTCTAACGCATTCATATGTTATCTTTCTCACTAGCTGCACCTAAAATCAAGACAGCTGATCAAGACCTTGTGGTTGATGTTGGCCAGCCTCTGACAATGGTGGTGCCGTATGATGCCTATCCCAAAGCAGAAGCCGAGTGGTTTAAAGAAAACGAAGCTTTATCTTCAAAAACTGTTGATACTACAGCTGAGCAAACTTCTTTCAGAATTTTAGAAGCCAAGAAAGGAGACATGGGAAGGTATAAAATTGTGCTTCAGAACAAACACGGAAAAGCAGAAGGATTCATCAATTTACAAGTTATTGGTAAGCCTTTGAGTCACTCTGATTTGATTGGCACAAGACAACTTCAAGGCAAGTTAACACACTAAAAATTATTTTATATGTGAATTTCAGATGTTCCTGGGCCAGTACGTAACTTAGAAGTGACAGAAACATTTGACGGGGAAGTGAGCCTCGCTTGGGAAGAGCCGTTAACTGATGGTGGAAGCAAAATCATTGGTTACGTTGTTGAAAGACGTGACATCAAGAGGAAGACCTGGGTTCTGGCCACTGACCGTGCGGACAGCTGTGAGTTCACTGTCACTGGACTACAAAAAGGAGGCGTTGAATACCTGTTCCGTGTGAGTGCAAGAAACAGAGTTGGCACTGGTGAACCAGTTGAAACTGACAATCCCGTAGAGGCCAGGAGTAAATACGGTAAGGAGAACTTGAGAAAATTGAAAATTAGCTGGCCTTTGACTTATCCTCAACACAACCCTCACCCATCCTTTCTTCTTCTTTGGTGAAATCCAGATGTTCCAGGTCCTCCTTTGAATGTAGCCATCACAGATGTGAATAGATTTGGTGTCTCACTGACATGGGAACCACCAGAGTATGATGGGGGTGCTGAGATCACAAACTACGTCATTGAATTAAGGGACAAGACTTCTATCAGGTGGGACACTGCCATGACTGTAAGAGCTGAAGACCTGTCTGCAACTGTCACTGACGTGGTGGAAGGACAAGAATACAGTTTCCGTGTTAGAGCCCAAAACCGAATTGGAGTTGGAAAACCAAGTGCGGCCACACCCTTTGTCAAAGTTGCCGATCCAATTGGTAAGCCCATCCAAAAGATGAAATACATATTGCATGAAATTAAGAAATAAGGCCTGTTGATTAAAATAATTCATATTAAAAGCTAATGAAAAGAAAAATTGAACCAAATTATAGAAACCCAGACTGTGCATATTTTTATTCAGTGAACTTAGCAAACCTGTTATTTTAATGAGGTTGATAGAATTGATTGCATCCTGTCTTAATAGATTGTCACTAAATTAAATTCTATGCCCAACTCTTTTTTCCATTCTAGAGAGACCAAGTCCTCCTGTGAACCTGAATTCCTCAGATCAAACTCAGTCCTCTGTTCAGCTCACCTGGGAACCTCCTCTGAAAGATGGAGGAAGCCCAATACTAGGCTATATCATCGAGAGATGTGAAGAAGGAAAAGATGATTGGATTCGTTGCAATAAGAAACTCGTCCCTGACCTGAAGTACAAGGTAAGAAATTTGTGTCTAAAAAATATTCAGAGGTGGATGTAGCTCTGTGGTAGAGTGCTCACTAGCATGCACAAGGGCCTGGGCTTAATCACCAGTACCACCACCAAAAAATACTTTTTTCAGTGTATAATCATGGACTTAAGTGTATATATTTTTAAAAAATATCCTTAATTTTAGGTTACTGGATTGCAGAAAGGAAATAAATACTTATATAGAGTATCTGCAGAAAATGAAGCTGGCGTTTCAGATCCATCTGAAATTCTTGGTCCTCTAACTGCTGATGATGCATTTGGTAAATAGATACTTTAGATTGGCGAATAGTACATAGCTAACTTTGGGGTGCCAGGGGCTTAAATATAGTACTGGAAACTCACTAGTTTTTCTTTTTGGTAGCTGAACCAACAATGGATTTAAGTGCATTTAAAGATGGTCTGGAAGTTATAGTCCCGAATCCTATCAAGATCCTGGTTCCAAGTACAGGCTACCCAAGGCCAACCGCAACCTGGTCTTTTGGCGATACTGTACTAGAAGAAGGAGACCGTGTGAAAATGAAGACCATATCTGCCTATGCCGAACTTGTCATTTCTCCAAGTCAACGTCCCGACAAGGGCATTTATACACTGAAATTAGAAAATCCTGTGAAATCGATTTCTGGAGAAATTGATGTCAATGTAATCGGTAAGGAACTAAACTTTTGTTATCTGAAGTGATTTGGCAGTATTAACAAATATTGGTTCCAACTATCTGTGATACTGACTTTTCACTGTTTTTTTTTCTAGCTCCCCCAAGTGCACCCAAAGAACTGAAATTTAGTGATATAACTAAGGATTCAGTACATTTGACTTGGGAGCCACCAGATGATGATGGAGGAAGTCCTTTAACAGGATATGTTATTGAAAAGCGAGAAGTCAGCCGGAAAACATGGACGAAAGTGAGTTTTTGGTAGTGATGCGTCAACTCCAGAAAAGAGACAGGAAGAAAGCCTGGAAGGCTAGACTGCCACACAAATTCACATGTGCCACATCTTTCTACCTTTACCTCACAAAAAAGTACCAAAACTTTTTTTTTTAATACATTGATTCTAAGGCTTCCTGAGGTAGTTTGACTGAGGCTTGGTATAATTGCCTCATATTATGAGCTTTACCAAATTTTTAGCTATATTTGTTAAGAAATAAAACAAAACTTACATATTCAGTTGGTATCTGGTAATTACTCAGTATACCCCCATTAAGCCATTAGCCCTTCTAAGGCTATTCTAATTCTATTTCTAATTCTAATTATTCTAATTCTAATTCTATTTATCACCCTGGTGATCACATTTTTTTCTCACTCTACTGAATTATCTTAGTTGGTCCCATCTGCCATTCTTTTCTCCTTCATTTATACCAGTAACTATTCTTTACCCTGACTTAAAATAATATTTCTAATAACCAAGCTGGCAGGAAGAAAATCATCATCTTATTTGCCATCATTTTAATGTATACAAAATATGAACCAGTTTCTCCTTTTTATTGAGGGTAAAATATTACTATGTATTCTACTTTGTAGTTTTCCCCTAACACAATAGTAATATAAGAATAATCTTTAGTATTCAAAACAACCTCTGTTTGTATCCCTGCTCATGTTAAAAATCTTTTGGCTTAGGGCAGTGGTTTTTGGGAAATGACTAATTAACTGTATTTCTTTGTCCCAGGTTATGGACTTTGTGACTGATCAAGAATTCACAGTTCCTGATCTTGTTCAAGGAAAAGAATATTTATTCAAAGTCTGTGCTCGTAACAAATGTGGCCCTGGAGAACCTGCATATACTGACGAACCTGTAAATATGTCAGCTCCCGCAAGTAAGTGCATACTTGATGATTCCTTACCTGTTCTTGTGTTACTTTGCCTTTGTTTCAGACTTAGAGTTGAAGTTATGGGGAAAGGCAGAGGTTGGCAATATGGAGATAACTTCATAGGTGGCCTCTCTAAGACTGACTTATTCTTTAAAATGTTATAGCGGTACCTGACCCACCAGAGAACCTTAAATGGAGAGACCGGACAGCCAAGAGCATCTTCCTAACATGGGATCCACCTAAATATGATGGTGGTTCACGCATCAAAGGATATATAGTTGAAAAGTGTCCTCGTGGTTCTGATAAATGGGTCGCCTGTGGAGAACCTGTTGCAGAAACAAAGTAAGTTTCTTCATTACCGGGCAGAAGAGTAAATGTCTATTCCTACTCACTAAAATGAGTTTTCCTTGGGAGATGTTAAATGTTAGTCTTTTTCATGGAGAGTTCTCCTAGTTTGCCTATGTGATTTTAAGAGTGCTGAGGAATGAACCCCCAACTCAAGGCTTTCATTAGTTACAGTATTGATGCAATCCAGATTTAATTTAAAACCTAGTATTATACCAGTGTTATTAATTTTGGAAAGATTATGACAGCTGTACAAGGAAGCAGGTTATCTAAAGGACAGTAAAATATCCTACTTCGTTTTCTGACAGAATGGAAGTGACAGGTCTGGAAGAAGGCAAATGGTACTCCTACCGTGTAAAGGCTTTGAACAGGCAAGGTGCTAGCAAGCCAAGCAAACCCACAGATGAAATCCAGGCTGTGGACACACAGGGTATTTATTTTTTATTTTTATCTTATTAATCAGGTCTCTGACTTGAACTTGTACTTGCTAACAACATAAACAATCTTTTCCAATTCAGAGGCCCCAGAGATTTTCCTGGATGTGAAGCTCCTCGCTGGCCTCACTGTAAAAGCTGGAACAAAGATTGAACTTCCTGCCACTGTAACTGGAAAACCTGAACCTCAGATCACTTGGACAAAGGCTGATGTGCTCCTGAGGCCAGACAAAAGAATCACCATTGAAAATGTTCCTAAAAAATCCACGGTGACTATCATGGATAGTAAGAGAAGTGACACCGGTACATATATCATAGAGGCTGTGAATATCTGTGGCCGGGCCACCGCTGTGGTAGAAGTGAATGTCTTAGGTAAGGGAGGCTCTCCTTATTAAAAGGGACAAATTCATTTCAGCTACTCTTTTGACGAAAACATGGTTAATTCTTTTTTTCTGTGTAATGCCATCCACAGATAAGCCTGGACCACCAGCTGCTTTTGATATCACAGATGTAACCAATGAATCATGTTTTCTAACATGGAACCCACCACGAGATGATGGTGGTTCTAAGGTCACAAACTACGTTGTCGAGAGAAGAGCAACTGATAGTGAAGTGTGGCATAAGCTCTCATCAACTGTCAAGGACACAAACTTTAAGGCTACCAAATTAACACCCAATAAAGAGTACATCTTCAGAGTTGCTGCAGAAAACATGTATGGCGTTGGCGAGCCAGTTGAGGCCACTCCAATAATAGCCAAATATCCATTTGGTAAGTTTCTTAGTCAGCTGACCAAAAAAAAAGGATGCTTGTGTCAAACTTGCATCTAGGTGGCATATTTATATATAGGAAATATAACTTTTCATACCATTATTCTGTCTATAGATCCACCTGGACCTCCAACTCGCCTAGAACCCTCAGACATCACTAAAGATGCAGTGACTCTCACATGGTGTGAGCCAGACGATGATGGTGGCAGTCCCATCACTGGATACTGGGTTGAAAGATTAGATCCTGATAGTGATAAATGGGTTAGATGCAATAAGATGCCAGTAAAGGATACAACGTACAGGTATACCCAGAATATCGATCAAGTATTAAAACTGTAGTAAATTCAATTTTTCATTATTTGGCATTCCTTTGGATCATACATGATTATATATTGCTATTTAATTTTTAATCATTTTTACTTTTCTATTTTTACGTAATTTCAAAAATTCAAAAATTCCAATCAAAGACACACTTGCAAATTTACTATAGAATACTAACTTTCGGGAAGTTTCCAATTGGTTCTATAATATATTATATATCTCCAATATATCATTAGTATAGATATCATAATTAGATTGGTACACCTGGCCAAATCTAAAGTGTGCAACAGTTAAACAATTTTAAATTTGTACTGATACATTTCCCATTATGTTTCCAAATTAGTTTTTCACAATTTAAATAAATTTGTCTCTTCTCTAAAAATTCATAGGGTACTGCTTCTTACCATGATGTTCTTTTTTCCTAATCAGAGTGAAAGGTCTCAGCAATAAGAAAAAGTACAGATTCCGTGTGCTGGCTGAAAATCTGGCTGGACCTGGAAAGCCAAGTCGATCAACTGAGCCAATCTTAATAAAGGATCCCATAGGTATTATTTACATAATTTTCTGTGGTTATTTTGAGCCTTACATTAACTTCTTTTAACAAATTTAAATAATGGTTTTGTTGGCTTGCAGATCCTCCATGGCCCCCTGGAAAACCAACTGTCAAAGATGTAGGCAAAACATCATTAATACTGAATTGGACAAAGCCAGAACATGACGGAGGAGCAAAGATTGAGTCTTATGTCATTGAAATGCTAAAAACTGGAACAGAAGACTGGGTCAGAGTAGCAGAAGGGGTTCCAACCACTGAGCATTTGCTTACGGGACTCATGGAAGGGCAGGAATACTCCTTCCGAGTCAGAGCTGTGAACAAGGCTGGGGAAAGCGAACCCAGTGAACCCAGCGACCCCGTACTGTGCCGAGAGAAACTCTGTAAGTCACTCTTGATGTCTGGGGTTTATAAATTCCTCTCACATCTGTCCAAGAACTACAATATGAGAAAATATGAAAAACTCATTACTCTTAGTGCCTTCTTGCTATATTACTTCCTACTGACTCTCAGAACATTCAGTGTAGATTGAATGTTGGGCAGGACAAAAAAAAAAAATTGAATATCTCTTTCTTTCTTGTTCAGATCCTCCATCACCACCTCGTTGGCTTGAAGTTATTAATATCACAAAAAATACCGCAGACCTAAAATGGACGGTTCCTGAGAAAGATGGAGGCTCACCCATCACCAACTACATTGTGGAAAAGAGAGATGTGAGGCGCAAAGGCTGGCAAACAGTGGACACCACTGTCAAGGACACCAAGTGCACAGTAACCCCGCTCACGGAGGGCTCTTTATATGTGTTCCGAGTCGCTGCAGAAAATGCTATTGGACAAAGTGACTACACTGAAATTAAGGATTCTGTCCTGGCCAAAGACACCTTTAGTATGCTCTCCAACTTAATCTTTATGACATTTGTCATTATCACTTATCCCTCTGGTTTTTCTAACCATTGATTATTTTGCTTTCAGCCACTCCTGGACCACCCTATGCCCTGACAGTGGTTGATGTGACGAAACGACATGTTGACCTGAAGTGGGAGCCTCCTAAAAATGATGGTGGAAGACCAATACAGAGGTAGAACTTGAATTAATTCATAAAACAAAAAAGCTTTGCTGCAATTTTGTTTTGGTTTTGGTACTGGAGATTGAACCCAGGGACCCTTTACCACTGAGGCTACATCCCCTGCCCTTTTTACTTTGAGATTAGATCTCATTAAATTGTCCAGGCTGGCCTCAAACTTGATCTTGGGATCCTCCTGCCTCAGCCTTCACCATGCCCAGATAAATTCTTAATTTTTTTAAAGAAAGTTAGATTTTTTACTTTTTTTCATTAGTGCTAATGAAATTCTTATTTCAATAGATATATTATTGAGAAGAAAGAAAAGTTAGGCACTCGTTGGGTGAAAGCTGGAAAGACTTCAGGACCTGACTGTAACTTCAGAGTAACTGATGTCATTGAAGGAACAGAGGTCCAGTTTCAGGTTCGGGCAGAAAATGAAGCTGGAGTTGGTCACCCAAGTGAACCCACAGAAATCCTATGCATCGAAGATCCAACAAGTAAGTACTGCTGATTATATGGAGGATATTGTCTAGATAGAACTTAATGATAAGACAGTTTTTGTGACTGTTTCACTCTGTTCTCAGGTCCTCCCTCACCTCCGCTCGATCTACATGTAACTGATGCGGGGAGAAAGCACATTGCCATTGCTTGGAAGCCTCCAGAGAAAAATGGTGGAAGTCCTATTATAGGATACCATGTTGAAATGTGTCCAGTGGGCACTGAGAAATGGATGCGGGTCAATTCTCGCCCGATAAAAGACTTGAAATTTAAGGTGGAAGAGGGTGTTGTTCCCGACAAAGAATATGTCCTAAGAGTGAGAGCTGTCAATGCGGTTGGTGTCAGCGAGCCATCCGAAATCTCCGAAAATGTGGTTGCCAGAGACCCAGACTGTAAGTACACTGTCTTTTATACTTCATAAGACATTCTTTATTCATGCATTGCGTTTTGAAACACTTTTCCCTCTTCTTTTGGATTATATTTTACAGGCAAGCCAACAATTGATTTGGAGACTCATGACATTATTGTTATTGAAGGTGAAAAGCTAAGCATTCCTGTTCCCTTCAGAGCTGTCCCAGTTCCAACTGTTAGCTGGCATAAAGATGGCAAAGAACTTAAAGAAAGTGATAGATTAACAATGAAGAATGATCACATCTCTGCAAACCTTGAAGTTCCCAAGAGTGTTCATGCAGATGCTGGAGTTTACACCATTACACTGGAGAATAAGCTTGGCTCAGCAACTGCCTCAATCAATGTCAAAGTCATAGGTAATCATTCTTTGATGAAACAAACACCAGATAGTATTCACATGTTGGGGAAATCAGTTAAGTTTGAAGTGTTAGTATAAACGGTTTCATGAATTGGCCACTTTGTAAACTTAACATCCCTTTAGATTATTTCCATATGAAAAGTAAAACTATTCTAAGGAAATAAAGTTGCTAGCTAAACTCTGATTAGGCTAATGTACTCCTGTTTAAATATTTGCATGTGAAATAATAATTCAAATATATAGCAAACTCAAAGAATGTTGAAATGGTAAGTATTTATTGTATAAATTCATATTTTTCAATAATGAAAAATGGGGTAGGAACATTATCTGCCTTCTACTTCACCCATGATAGTGCTTGGAAATTTGCAGGGCCACTTTTGTTTGGCACAAAGATTCAGGGGCTGCTACTAACATTTAATAGTGGAGGGCCAAGGATGCTAAATTTCCTGCAATGTGGACCCTCCAGCACCTGAAAGATTATCTGACCCAAAAAAGCTCCACTTAGAGACAGTGCTAATATTATGAAATTCTGATATTTTCAGGATTATAATAACAATTTCCAATTGTATTTACAATAGGCCTACCTGGTCCATGCAAAGATATTAAAGCAAGTGATGTGACCAAGAGTTCTTGTAAGTTAACCTGGGAGCCTCCAGAATTTGATGGTGGAAGCCCAATTCTTCATTATGTCCTGGAACGCAGAGAAGCTGGGAGGAGGACATACATACCTGTCATGTCTGGGGAGAACAAACTGTCTTGGACTGTAAAGGATCTCATACCAAATGGTGAATACTTCTTCCGCGTAAAAGCAGTCAACAAGATCGGTGGAGGCGAATATATTGAACTGAAAAATCCAGTCATTGCTCAAGATCCAAAGCGTAAGTTTGAGCATGGATATACAATGGCTAGAGATTGGTATGCGAGGTTTCTTTTTGTTTTGAGAAGGTGCTTTTTCCAAGACTAACACTTTTTTCTTGTTCTTCAGAACCCCCTGATCCACCTGTAGATGTCGAGGTTCATAATCCCACAGCTAAGGCAATGACTATTACATGGAAGCCACCTTTGTATGATGGAGGGAGCAAGATAATGGGTTATATCATAGAGAAGATTGCCAAGGGTGAAGACAGATGGAAGAGATGCAATGAACACCTGGTGCCAATCCTGACCTATACTGCAAAAGGACTGGAAGAGGGAAAGGAGTACCAATTCCGTGTCAGAGCAGAGAATGCTGCTGGTATTGGTGAACCTTCTCGGGCCACTCCTCCAACCAAAGCGGTAGATCCCATTGGTAAGTTTTGTTTAATGAAATTGCCACTTTCCCATTGTGGAATAAATGAGAATAATGCTTTGTGAGATATTTTAATCAGAATTGAAAACAATTATTGTTTTTAATCATTACAGATGCCCCAAAAGTCATTCTGAAAACAAGCCTAGAAGTCAGACGAGGTGATGAAATAGCACTCGATGCAACCATTTCTGGATCACCTTACCCAACTATTACATGGATAAAGGATGAAAATGTTATTGTACCAGAGGAAATCAAGAGGCGACCAGCAGCACCTGTGGTTAGGAAGAAGAAGGGTGAAGTTCAAGAAGAAGAGCCATTTGTCCTGCCTCTGACAGAGCGTTTGAGTATCGACAATAGTAAACAAGGAGAATCTCAACTACGTGTCCGAGATTCTGTCCGACCTGACCATGGCCTGTATATGATCAAAGCTGAAAACGACCATGGTATCGCAAAAGCTCCTTGCAGCGTCAGTGTGTTAGGTAAATAGTTAAAACTATACTTTCTACTGAAAAAGGCTATATAGGAGTTTTCATAAAACATACTGATAAAGAGTTTGGGGGTTTAGTTAAAAGAAGCGGGAAATAGTTTAAGCAAATAATGCCCAGTCACATTTTATCTCCTGGCTGTGTTAAAAAGAAAAAGAAAAAGAAGTCAATGGACCTTGTTATTCATTAGCTAATATCATACCAAGATAGATAGATGTGGGAAAACCAGAGTTTATGTCAAAGAAGCACACTACCATTTACATTTTCCACAACAACCACTTCTACACAAATTTTAACCACTGTTCTCTTTTGAAATATTAGATACGCCAGGACCACCAATCAACTTTGTCTTCGAAGATATAAGAAAGACCTCAGTCCTTTGTAAATGGGAACCACCCCTTGATGATGGTGGCAGTGAAATCATAAACTATGTTTTAGAAAAGAAAGATAAGACAAAACCTGACTCAGAATGGATTGCTATCACTTCAACACTTAGACATTGCAAATACTCAGTAACAAAACTGATTGAAGGAAAAGAGTACCTCTTCCGTGTAAGAGCCGAAAACAGGTTTGGGCCTGGACCACCGTGTGTTTCAAAGCCACTTATAGCTAAAGATCCATTTGGTAAGGATACTTTAGCATCAACGTTTGCCTTTTTACCATATACTTTGGTATATATATTATCACACTTTGTCAAATTGAATTTTTATGTCATATTAGGGAATTAATTTAAATATATCATGCTTTTATCAGAACCGCCTGATGCGCCCGATAAGCCCATTGTGGAAGATGTTACTAGCAGCAGTATGCTGGTGAAATGGAATGAACCAAATGATAATGGAAGCCCCATCTTGGGTTACTGGCTTGAAAAACGTGAAGTTAATAGTACACACTGGTCTCGTGTCAACAAAAGCCTTCTGAGTTCTTTGAAAACCAAGGTAGAAGGCTTATTAGAAGGACTCACCTATGTCTTCAGAGTATGTGCCGAAAATGCAGCTGGACCTGGAAAGTTCAGTCCACCTTCAGATCCCAAAACAGCACGTGATCCAATCTGTAAGTAATTCCTCAAGAAGACAGTGTGAGAGAATAAGCTACTGTACGTTTGAAACCCATTAGTGAGTTTGACTTGTGTATCTGCATTTCTTCTAGCTCCACCTGGGCCACCTGTCCCGAGAGTCACTGACACAAGCTCTACAACTATTGAACTGGAATGGGAACCCCCAGCTTTCAATGGTGGTGGGGAAATCATGGGCTACTTTGTCGACAAGCAGTTGGTAGGCACAAATGAATGGTCACGCTGCACAGAGAAGATGATCAAAGTCCGTCAGTACACTGTCAAAGAAATCCGAGAGGGTGCTGATTATAAACTTCGGGTGAGTGCCGTCAACGCTGCAGGCGAAGGCCCACCTGGAGAAACAGGACCTGTTACCGTGGCCGAACCACTAGGTACTTAACAGCTATTTGAATAAAATTATGAATATGTTCCCAATGTGAAACCATTTTTCATCTTTATTGGGCTAATGTACGACTGATCTGTTTCAACAGAACCTCCCACTGTAGAACTGGATGTTTCTGTCAAGGGCGGAATACAAATAATGGCTGGGAAGACCCTTAGGATTCCAGCTGTGGTGACTGGCCGTCCTGAACCTACCAAAGTATGGACCATAGAAGAAGGGGAGCTGGATAAAGACCGTGTTGTAATAGAGAATGTTGGAACCAAATCTGAACTAGTTATCAAGAATGCACTGAGAAAAGATCATGGCAGATATGTGATTACCGCTACTAATAGCTGTGGTTCCAAATTTGCAGCAGTCCGGGTAGAAGTCTTTGGTAAGAAATGCTGCATAGATTTTCACTGGATTTTCCTAAATGGTACTATCTTATTACATTGATGTTTTGTTTTGTTTTGCAGACGTCCCTGGTCCAGTTCTTGACTTAAAACCTGTTGTAACAAATAGAAAGATGTGTCTGCTTAACTGGTCTGATCCAGCTGACGATGGAGGAAGTGAAATCACAGGCTTTATTATTGAAAGAAAGGAGGCCAAGATGCATACCTGGAGACAACCAATCGAGACTGAGAGATCTAAATGTGACATCACAGGTCTCATTGAGGGACAAGAATATATGTTCCGTGTTATTGCCAAGAACAAGTTTGGCTGTGGTCCTCCTGTTGAAATAGGACCAATTCTTGCAGTTGATCCACTAGGTAAAAGAAAAGCTTCTCATTGTGTTTATAAAAATAAATACTGTATTGCTTCTAGTTATGCCATTTATTTACTGAGTTTATGGCTTCAAACTCCCAACAATCTCAAGATCTACAGCTAGAGAGTAATTAGAAAGTAAATCAAATATTTACCAACAACTTTAAAGACACCATATTTATTGTATCTCCGATATAATTTTTGGTTCTAAGTATATTAAGCATGCATAGTTTTGTGTACTGAAAAAATTGGATCTCCTGGGGCTTAGTAATAACCTAGAAATAACTTAGAAGTATTAAATCTTTCCAACAGAATACACTAGAGTAGTTTTTCTTTTAAATTTAATATCTGAGTAGTTTAATAGAGTTTACTGTTTTTCTAAAATATTATGGGACAGATAAATGCTTTAGCTTTACCATGAAGAACCGCCCCCCCACACCCATCCATACTGGAAGAACAGGGAGGCCACAAACCAGAAAGAGCCACCAAAGGATAGAAAAACAGAGGAAATCCCCCAGAAACTAATATGAATATTAAAATTTCACACACTTGGTAATGCACATTGACATCCCATTGAAAAAAAGCAAGGCCTCTGGTAAAGACCCATTCTACAAAAGACAGAAGGAGTCATTCCTATACCACCACCCCCTGGAGAAAAAAAAAAGAAATTATATTCTACACCATTGTTACAGCTATCTCAAAAGTCCCACTAATCTCAGGTTGTGCAGAGGCAGGAGAACAGAGTTGGGATTCCACTACTTCTAGATGGAATAACTAAGTCAGCTAGCATGGATTTGGTCACCTTTGCCATTCAAAGATTACTCTTAGTTCTAGCCTTGAGGACACCAAACTGTAGCAGCATTACATAAATTCTCCACTACACTTTAAACCCACATTTGAGGCAACCTAACTCCAAGTATGTTTTCCACATAAATGAAGTGAAATATTATTTATTAAATGAATATGTATCTCATCCTCATCATGTTAATGTGCTTCTGGTTAAAGGTCCTCCAACATCGCCTGAGAGGCTGACATACACAGAAAGGACCAAGAACACCATCACCCTAGATTGGAAAGAGCCCCGCAGCGATGGTGGCAGTCCCATCCAAGGATATATCATTGAAAAACGGCGTCATGACAAACCTGACTTTGAGAGAGTTAACAAGAGACTCTGCCCAACCACATCCTTTCTGGTTGACAACCTTGATGAACACCAAATGTATGAGTTCCGTGTCAAAGCTGTCAACGCTATTGGTGAAAGTGAACCATCTCTGCCTCTGAACGTAGTCATCCAAGATGACGAAGGTGTGGATTCCAAGTGTAATCATTGTAGCATGCATACTTCACAGTGCTGCCTTTATCCTATAAATGCTAATTTCCCCCCTTTCCCTCCCCTTTGCAGTGCCTCCAACTATTAAGCTGCGTCTGGCTGTTCGAGGCGACACTATCAAAGTCAAGGCAGGGGAGCCTGTTAACATTCCGGCAGATGTGACAGGCCTTCCAATGCCTAAGATTGAGTGGTCCAAGAATGACACTCTGATTGAAAAACCCACCGATGCACTTCAAATAACCAAGGAAGAAGTGTCCCGAAGTGAAGCAAAGACAGAGGTCATCATTCCCAAAGCCGTCCGGGAAGACAAAGGCACTTACACAATTACTGCTTCCAATCGCCTCGGCTCAGTGTTCCGAAATGTCCACGTGGAAGTATATGGTAAGTGACTTACTTTCTTATATCCAAAAGAAATCCACCATGTGCTGAAGAATTGCCTTCTCAATCTCCTCTGCTGGTTTCTTTCCAGACCGCCCATCCCCACCAAGAAATCTTGCTGTTACTGACATTAAAGCTGAGTCTTGCTACTTGACATGGGATGCCCCTCTGGATAATGGTGGCAGTGAAATCACCCATTATATTATTGATAAACGTGATGCAAGTAGGAAGAAAAGTGAATGGGAAGAAGTCACCAACACTGCAGTAGAGAGAAGATATGGGGTACGTTCTGCTAAATATTTTCTCATATGCTTTAAAAGGACCTGACTTTGATTTGACAGGTTTTTATATAACCATGGAATTTTAATGATCAAACTCAAAACCACACAAGAAGTAGTGATTTCGTTATTGTAGTGTTTAGTGCTATGCATATAAGGCTACTTAGTAAGTACTATTTGATCTGCAGATAGTCTTTTACTCAAGGGATCCATTATGAGGTAAAATAATTTGTATACTCTTATTTTAAAAGGGTTTTCTCCTTTACTCAGTCTTCCCCATGTGTTGAGTCTGTATATTTATTTTTTCTTATAGTAATCCCTCCCTAAATAAGTTGATTTTTGAGTGAGAGAAAATCAGCATAAGTATATTCTTTTTAAGACATTTCTATTCATCTACTTTCTAGATCTGGAAACTTATTCCCAATGGTCAGTATGAGTTCCGAGTCAGAGCAGTGAATAAATATGGAACCAGTGATGAGTGCAAATCAGATAAAGTGGTCATTCAAGATCCTTATCGCCTTCCTGGACCACCAGGAAAACCAAAAGTCTTGGAGCGCACCAAAGGATCAATGCTAGTGAGCTGGTCTCCTCCTCTGGACAATGGTGGCTCTCCGATTACTGGCTACTGGCTGGAGAAGAGAGAAGAGGGAGGTGCCTACTGGTCACGTGTTAGCCGAGCACCAATAACCAAAGTGGGATTGAAGGGTGTGGAATTTAACGTTCCCCGTTTGATTGAAGGTGTTAAATACCAGTTCAGAGCCATGGCAATAAATGCTGCAGGAATTGGCCCTCCTGGTGAACCATCAGACCCAGCTGTTGCCGGAGACCCCATATGTAAGTATGGTTCCATTTCTGGGACTCGTTTATTTTCTTTTTTTTGAACTGGGGATTGAACCCAGGGGCATTCTACCTCCAAGCTATACCCTCTGGAACTCATTTCTAAAGGGCAAAGTTACTAAATAGATAATTCAGCTCTTAAGTTTCTCATATTTTTTCTGTGGCAAGTTATTTTATTTATTAAAGTAAAAAGTTTCATATTTACATAGACTGTCATAAGTATATAGGTATATACACACAAAAATCATATCTATATATGTATACACACACAAACCATACAGTTTTTAAACTCTTAGATTAAACCTAATATTTTATGAGGAATCACAATAATTAAGACTTGGACTATGAGCTCTTCTCTGCTCTCATGCTTTAAATAAACTTCTATCTCATTAGATACCATGGAACTAATTTCCCCCACTAAAGAATCAGACACTCCTGTAGGAATTCAACAAAAAGATATCAAATTTTCAGTACAGTCTGGATGAGGTTAAGTAAAAGAGGAAAATTCCTTGGAAAGACCTATGACCCGATTAGTTAAAAAATTAAAATTCTGTGGACTTAATGGTTAATTCTATTTGCTATATATCTAACTAGATATATCAGCTATATTAAATAGTAGGTATATTTGTAAAAAAATTAACTGTCATTTGAAAATATTTAAAATACTCTCAAGTGCCATATGGCGTGTGTGTGTATACACAGACATAGACATAGAGGTCATGCATTCATTCAGGAAACTGGTATTGAACATGAGTTATGTTCAAGTATCTATACTAAGCACTAGAGTAAAAGAATTTGTGTAATTGTAAAACACTCTAAGAAATGTAAAACCTGTTGTCTGATTATTATAGATATTGATGCCGACCCTAAAGAGCATTAAGATTAGTTTGTGTTCAAAAGTTTACTACTGGTAACATTTTTAAATTTTCATACTGTGGTAAATTAAATAAATTTTTAGTAAAAAATATTATAGAATCTCTTCAAAGGGATCTCAGTAGTAAAATAGGTCTTACCAATCATGTGTAAATAAAATGGAGATCTAGCTAGAGATCAGACATAGTCTTTCTTTTCCCAGTTATTTGCTTTCTGTCTTCACATTAGTGCTAAAGGCAGATAGACTGTTTCCCATATTTCTTATTCTTTTAGCATTCCCATTTTAATATGTTAAAATACATAATTTTGTATAGCAAAGGATTCTTGTAGTACATAAATATAGCATTCTGTTACCTTCAAAATGTGATGGCTTCTTTTTTTTCTTAATAGACCCACCTGGGCCACCCTCTTGCCCAGAGGTTAAAGATAAAACAAAGTCAAGCATTTCCTTAGGATGGAAGCCTCCAGCCAAAGATGGGGGCAGTCCAATCAAAGGATACATCGTAGAAATGCAAGAAGAAGGTACTACTGACTGGAAGAGAGTCAATGAGCCAGACAAACTTCTAACTACCTGTGAATGTGTGGTGCCTAATCTGAAAGAGCTCAGGAAGTACAGGTTCCGAGTGAAGGCTGTCAACGAAGCTGGTGAATCTGAACCAAGTGATACAACTGGAGAGATCCCTGCTACTGATATTCAAGGTACTAGTCCTTATCCAATCTATGCATTCATCTTTTGGTCTTATTATGAAATTGATTCATCTACTGAAGATAGGAGAATTACTTTTTTGAAAAATGTCAGCTAAATCCTCTTCTATTATTCATGATATTACAGAGGCACCAGAGGTTTTCATTGACATTGGAGCACAAGACTCTCTGGTTTGCCAAGCTGGCTCACAGATCAGAATTCCTGCTGTCATCAAGGGGCGCCCGACACCAAAATCATCTTGGGAGTTTGATGGAAAGGCAAAGAAGGCAATGAAGGTAAGTAAATTACAATTCTACTGTATCTTCCACTGAATCACTGGAAGGAGTATTTATACTGTAACTATCTTCTTTTCTAACAGGATGGCATTCATGATATACCTGAAGATGCACAGGTAAAAAAAAAAAGTAATAATTGAAATAATTCAGACTATGGTTGGTTTCAGTGCTGCTGTTATTTCATTCAATGTATGACCACTATTTTCTTTGTACAGTTGGAGACTGCCGAAAACTCATCAGTAATCATTATTCCGGAGTGTAAAAGATCTCATTCAGGCAAATACAGCATCACAGCGAAGAATAAAGCAGGACAGAAGACTGCACATTGCAGAGTTAAAGTCATGGGTAAGAAAGACTTTAAAAGTTGCTGCTGGATGAGAGCAAATTATTTTTAAACATCCAAGGAACACTGTTTACACTGTGATTTGTATCCAACAGATGTACCAGGCCCACCCAAAGATTTGAAAGTCAGTGACATCACAAGGGGTAGTTGCAGACTTACATGGAAGATGCCAGATGACGATGGGGGAGATAGAATCAAAGGCTACGTTATTGAGAAGAAAACAATTGATGGAAAAGCTTGGACCAAAGTCAATCCAAACTGTGGAAGCACCTCATTTGTCGTGCCTGATCTCATCTCTGAACAGCAATACTTCTTCCGTGTGCGAGCAGAAAACCGTTTTGGTATTGGCCCTCCTGTGGAAACCATTCAGAGGACTACTGCCAGAGATCCAATATGTAAGTTGTAAAATCTAAGTTTCATGATGTGAGACTATAGTGCGCCAATAAAAGCATTAAAAAATCTAAGTTTCAAATATCTTCTCAAAATTGAACTGCATTGCTATAAACAGTACTTAATGCTTTAACTATTTTTACAGATCCTCCTGATCCCCCTATTAAACTCAAAATTGGCCTTATAACAAAGAACACAGTACACCTATCATGGAAACCTCCAAAGAACGATGGGGGCTCCCCTGTCACCCACTATATTGTTGAGTGCCTTGCATGGGATCCTACCGGGACAAAGAAGGAAGCATGGAGACAATGCAATAAGCGCGATGTGGAAGAACTGCAGTTTACCGTTGAAGACCTCATAGAGGGTGGAGAGTATGAATTCAGGGTCAAAGCTGTCAATGCTGCAGGAGTCAGCAAGCCTTCAGCCACTGTTGGCCCCGTGATTGTCAAAGACCAGACTTGTATGTACCAATATACTGACAGAGAATTTCATCTTTATGACTGTCTTCCTAGATATTTAACAATTGCCCCCCCAAAAAAGATAGTATATCTGTACATTAGTAGGCTTCCCTGGGCTGGGTGTAGACATGGACACAATCCTCAGTTACTCCTTTGCTCAGCTTCAACAGAATTATCATGTTTCCTTATTTGTTACCTTTTCCTTATTTAAGGAGATGACGTTTGTAATTTCCTTACTATAATTTTCTACATTGCAAGCTGTTTTATTTATCAGAAGTTAAGGCCATTTCTCCACATGCTCCTCAAAAGGGGCACAAAGTAAACATTTATTTGCTTAGCAGCTGCTGCTATGTGTTTATCTTCACGAACAAGTTTCTTTTTCTCTACTTTTTTTTTTTGTGGTACTGGAGTTTGAACCCAGGGCCATTATACCTCTGAGCTCCATCCCCAGCCTGATTTTTTACTCTTTACTTTGAACCAGGGTCTCACTAACTTGTAGAGGGCCTCACAAGTAGCTGAGGCTGGCCATGAACCTGTGATCCTCCTGTCTCAGCCTCCCAAGTACTGGGATTATAAGCGTGCACCACCACACCCGGCTTTTTTTCTCTACTTAAAGAAAAAGAATTCCTGTTTTAATAGATAAGATATGCATACAAATATGGTAACAATGATTCCTCTAATTATTGTTACCATCACTACTTCTGTGTATTTATTTGTCCAGTTTTCTTTTCTAAGTTGAAGATTTATAGTTATTACCCTTTCACCTTCTTATACTAAGCCTATGGAAAAATGGAAAATTCCTTTGCCTCTACTCACAGGTATATTCTTTATAAGGGGAAGTCACCTCAGAGTGAACATCGTGAATCCCATCATAATTCTTCATAAATATTAAAGTAAAGATAATGGCAGAACTTTATAGTTCTGCCTAAGCTACTACGATCTTCACTTCTCTTTGCCCTTTTGTCAGAATATGCATGTGTGTAATGATGCAAAAAAATTAGAGGAAATAGCTAATGTGTAGCCACACATAGATCCAGAATGATCACTCCATGTTCTCCAAACAGTGTAACAGTGTTAAAGACAGACCCATTCCATCCAGATCATGGACCAGGCTACAAAATCTGCCCATAGTAGATCTAAACACCTTAATTGTCTCTGTGAATTCTACTTTCTATTCTTTAGTGCTTTTTGCTCCTGACAATAACTTTTTTTATTTTTAATAATCTAGGCCCACCATCAATTGAGCTCAAAGAATTCATGGAGGTTGAAGAAGGAACTGATGTTAACATAGTGGCCAAAATTAAAGGTGTGCCATTCCCGACACTCACCTGGTTTAAAGCTCCTCCAAAGAAGCCTGATAACAAAGAACCTGTTGTCTATGATGACCACATCAACAAACTGGTAGTGGATGATACTTGCACTTTAGTTATCCCACAGTCTCGCCGGAGTGACACTGGCTTATATTCCATCACAGCTGTAAATAACCTGGGGACAGCATCAAAGGAGATGAGACTCAATGTTCTTGGTAAAGATTGCATGGTTTGGTTAAAACTCCATGTTTTTATATCCATAAATAACATTGGGCTTTAAAGTCACTCAGCTAATAAAATGTTCCTTCTTTAAACCATTTCAGGTCGCCCTGGCCCTCCAGTAGGACCCATAAAGTTTGAATCTATTTCAGGAGATCAAATGACATTATCTTGGCTTCCACCTAAAGATGATGGTGGGTCTAAGATTACAAACTATGTAATTGAGAAAAGAGAAGCGAACAGGAAAACCTGGGTACGTGTCTCCAGTGAACCTAAAGAGTGCATGTACACAATTCCCAAATTGCTAGAAGGCCATGAATATGTATTCCGAATCATGGCCCAAAATAAATATGGCATTGGAGAGCCACTTGACAGTGAACCTGAAACAGCACGGAACCTCTTCTGTAAGTATGACAACATTTTGCATACAAAGCCATTCTTATCTGTGTTTTTTATAATTTCATTTAAATAAATGTTTTACTCACAGCTGTCCCTGGAGCACCAGATAAACCAACGGTTAGCAGCGTGACTCGTAACTCCATGACTGTGAACTGGGAAGAGCCAGAATATGATGGAGGCTCTCCTGTGACTGGATACTGGCTAGAAATGAAAGACACCACTTCAAAGAGATGGAAGAGAGTTAACCGAGATCCTATCAAAGCCATGACTTTGGGTGTTTCTTATAAAGTGACTGGTCTTATTGAAGGTTCTGACTATCAATTCCGGGTATATGCGATCAATGCCGCTGGCGTGGGTCCAGCAAGTCCGCCGTCGGATCCAGTGACTGCTAGAGATCCAGTTGGTAAGCCTGGAAACCATTCCTTTTTAAAAAATCTTACCTTTCAAAAGTGCCATGGAAAACTCAAGAATACTAACGTATACTCATTCTTTCCAGCTCCTCCTGGCCCTCCATTCCCCAAAGTAACAGATTGGACTAAGTCATCTGTGGACCTAGAGTGGTCTCCCCCATTAAAAGATGGTGGATCCAAAATAACTGGGTACATTGTGGAGTATAAGGAAGAAGGAAAAGATGAATGGGAAAAGGTAACTAAAACTTGGCTTTAACGAAATGTTCTATGAATAAACTAAAAATAGAGTTATTCTCAATCCCATTAATTTGTATTTTTATTATGAAATCAGAAAAATAGGCCAGGTATGGTGGCACATGCCTGAAATCCCAGTATTTAGGAGGCTGAGATAGGAAGACCTCAGATTTGAGGCCAGCCTCAGCAACTTAGTGAGGCCCTCAGCAACCTACTGAGATCCTATTTCAAAACAAAAAATAATAAAGGGCTGGGGATGTAGCTCAGAGGTAGAATGCCCTGGGTTCAATCCTCAGTACCACATGCACACACACAAAAAAAATCAGAAAAGTAACATAATGGGAACTAATAATCCAAATATATATTAATGTCACAATTTAATCAGGTTAGAGGTAGGGGAATAGAGGGATAAATAGATACCATCTGGTCTCTCATCACTGAATTATGTTACCAGTGAGTAATTTTTCATATTAAAACATGCAAAGAATAAATTTTAAGTAAATTAAATTTAAATTATTTTATTATTATTGTTTTCATATATTGATGGAGAAGCAGAATATCGAATAGGACCAATTTTCTAAAAATAAAAATAGAAGGAATAAGTTCTAGTGTTCCATAGCATAGTAAACTATAGTTTACAAAAATTTATCATATATTTTATTAAAAAAACTATAAGTTTGAAGCTTCCCAACACAAAGGTGATAAATACTTAAGGTGATGGAAATATGTATTACCCTAATTTGATAATTATACATTATATACATGGTATTAAATTATCACACTATACCCCATAGATGTGTACAATTATAAAGTATCAATTAAAAATAATTAATCAAAAGCTAAACCACAGCCAGGCGTGTTGGCACAGCTTGTAATCCTAGTATTCGGGGAGGCTGAGACCAGAGGATCCGAGTTCGCAGCTAGCCTCAGCTACTTAGTGAGGCCTTCTGCAACTTAGTGAGACCCTGTTTCAAAATAAAGAATTAAAAAAATAGGGCCGGGGGTGTAGCTCGGAGGTAGAATTCCCCTGGGTTCAATCCCCAGTACCGCAAAAAAAAAGTAAATCATGTTATTAATGTACCTTTTTATTATAAATCATGCAAAGGTAGAATAAATGACTAGTATAGTTTTTTCAATTGCTTGACAATAATTTTAAAACATAGCTGCACAATTCACAATTGCCAAACTTTGGAGCCAGCCAAGATGCCCATCAACTAATGAATGGATTACAAAACTATGGGATATGTATACAATGGAATTTTACGCAGCCATAAAGAAGAACAAAATTACATCATTTACAGGGAAATGGAGGGAACTGGAGAACATTATGCTAAGTGAGATTAGTCAGTCACAAAGAGTGAAAAGTTGGATGTTCTCCCTAATGTGTGGAAGCTAGGGAGAATGGAACTTAGAAGGGACTCCAGACAAAGGAGAAAACTTTAGATGAGCAAGAAGGGGACCTAACTGAGGGAGATGGGAGGGGGGAAGAGGGAAACCCACTAATGCACATGATGTATATACACAAATTTATCAGAGTCAATCACTATGCTGAGCATGAAAAGGAGGGAATGGGGAGGGAATAGGGTGGGATTTGAGGGAGGCCTAAATAAGCAATGTGTGCATGCTTGCTTCTGATACCCTGACACTTATCAAAATGTATAACTACAATGCACCAATAAATGAATATATTTAAAAAAATAAAATAAAACACAGTTCCTGGCAAGTTATTACATTCGGTGTTTCCTATAATATCTGATTCCTAAAATCTACACTGGCAACAACTTTCCTAAAGACAGCAAATGGGCTGCCAGTTGTACTTTAGAAAATTATTAATGCAACAAGCTACAAAAAACTATTTTAATTATGAAATGTTTATGGTTTTCCCCCAGGGTAAAGATAAAGAAGTGAGAGGAACAAAACTTGTTGTGACAGGATTAAAAGAAGGGGCATTCTACAAATTTAGAGTGAGAGCAGTTAACATTGCCGGCATTGGAGAACCTGGAGAAGTGACAGATATCATTGAAATGAAGGACAGAATTGGTAATTGCCCATGCTTCTGTTACTTCATCAGTATTATGTTTTAGATTGAGAGTGGAAATCACATTTGCAACTTTCAATTCTTCCCCAGTTTCACCTGACCTTCAGCTAGATGCCAGCGTCAGAGACAGAATTGTGGTCCACGCAGGAGGGGTAATCCGGATCATTGCCTACGTGTCTGGGAAGCCGCCTCCAACTGTCACCTGGAGCATGAATGAGAGAGCCTTGCCTCAAGAAGCCAACATTGAGACCACAGCCATCAGCTCATCCATGGTCATCAAGAACTGCCAGAGGAGCCACCAAGGCGTCTATTCTCTTCTTGCCAAAAATGAGGGGGGAGAAAGAAAGAAGACAATCATTGTTGATGTGTTAGGTAAATACGTTCACTTTGTCCGGGCAACTTTTTAAACAAGCATTTTATTACATCTACAAAAAGGCTCTCTTGTGATAAAGCTATGTTGTAAACATTTTTGGAAAATAAGAAAAATCACCCAGAAACCCAATGTCTATTATTAGAATTATAATATTTTTGTATTTTGCATTTTTATTCCATATGTTTGTACTCCTGTTATCTGTAAAATGTGTATGCTTCCATGTTTATACAACATGCCACCATAAGAACCGATAATGCTTTTATATAAGTTTTGTAAAAGCAACTTTCCTGCAAATGTAGATGAATGTTTAACAGTTTACCCGTGATGACTATTTTCACATCATAAGACTCTATCCTTATTTGCTAATTCTTAAAATAATGCAAAAACCTCTTTGAGGGTTTCAGTATTCTAAATGATGAGAGGCATCTGATTTTGGTTATTCACATTGCATATCTAGTCACTGAACCTAGAGTTGAACTCTGCAAGCCTTCTTCATGCCTCTTGTTAGCTGCTTTAGTCCAGTGATTTGCTCAGAATGTAAAGCCCTCCCATTCAGAGCTCATGACTCCAGGTGCAGCCATACTCCAAACAGCCATGGTTTCTATGTGAAAATAGCCAAACCTCTATTAATATAATGACTATTGAAACAGCATAAGGAAAAATACTACAGTCAGCAATAGTCCTAGAAGCTTTTAGTTTCAAGCTCCTAAACCCTTTTGTTTCTAAACAATCATTACCTCAATTGGAGAAGTGGTGCACTTCCACATGAAGATTCCAACCCTTCCTGTGCTACTCATTGTTTCACTGGTCACACGGAAAGAATACCTCTCTCCCTATTTTACCCTCAGAGAGAAAACTGGACACAGAATGTGATCATGCCACTCTTCACCCCTCTCCTGTAGCTGCCTTCCATCTGACTCACAAATTTTGCTTTTTTTTTTTTTGTGGTACTGGGGATTGAACCCAGGGGCATTCTACCTCTGGGCTACAACCCCAGCCCTATTTTTTATTCTTTATTTTGAAACAGGGTCTCACTAAGTTGCGGAGCGCCTCACTAAGTAGCTGAGGCTGGCCGCAAACCCGGATCCTCCAGTCTCAGTCTCCCAAGTACTGGAATTACAAGCATGCGCCACCACGCCCAGTTCCAATTTTTGCTTTTTAAAAGTACTTTATTCTCCCTTCAGTTTTGACTAAGACTGTGACAGCCAATAACTGTTGCAAACTTACTTCACTTAAAATATGGTTGAATGTAGCTAGCAGGAAGGAAAATAACTCATAGACACAAATTCTTATTTTCTCCATAACCACATTTTTGTCTCCTCTTTAAAAAGCAGAGAGTATGTTGATATATTTAATATATATTAATATATATTTAATAGTATATTTAATGAACTATAATGTTGAACATTAAAGACAAAGGGCTTGAAATCTTTCCTCTTCTCTCCAGACGTGCCAGGTCCTGTTGGAACACCATTCCTATCTGACAACCTAACCAACGACTCCTGCAAACTCACGTGGTTTTCTCCAGAAGATGATGGCGGCTCTCCAATCACCAACTATGTCATTCAGAAGCGAGAAGCTGACCGCAAAGCCTGGACACCCGTGACATACACAGTCACCCGACAAAATGCTACCGTCCAGGGTCTCATTCAAGGAAAAGCCTACTTTTTCCGAATTGCAGCCGAAAATAGTATTGGCATGGGCCCATTTGTTGAGACCCCAACTGCACTTGTCATCAGAGATCCAATAAGTAAGTACAATTTAAAACAGGTTTATGCTTAATCACTTCTGTACTCATATAATCAAAGTCTGGTGAGAAAACATATGTAAATACCATACACTTCATTCACTTGAGAAGCATTTACTAGACAACTACCCCGTATCTGATTTGATAGTATTTTAATAGTAATTGTAAAAAGAGATAATAGGAATATATATGATTCATTAAATTCTTTCCATGCATACTACACTGTTTTTTGTGGTTTTTTTTTTGTGGTGCTGTGGATTGAACCCAGGGGCAGTCTACCTCTGAGCTACACCCCCAGCCCTATTTTATTTTTTATTTTAAAACAGGGTCTCGCTATGTTGGTAAGGCTGGCTTTGAACCTGAGATCCTCCTGTGTCAGCTTCCCAAATTCTGGGATTACAGGCATGCACCACAATGCCTGGCTCATACTACACTCTTTTTTAAAAAAAATTTCCACATTCAATGGCATGAGTAGAAACTGAGTTACTTTCCCACCTCTAAAACGACCAACTCTGTAGACCATTCCTAAATTAGTCTCAACAAACCTCTATTTCCTCATCTATCATTTGATAAAATGAGATTACATTGTAATTATTGATATCTCTTGTAGTTATATGAGTCACTTTTGTTATTTATTGAAGTAGAGAGTTCAATGTTTAAATGTAATCCTCAAAAAAGAGTGTTTACTACATTCTTAAAGACATTTTTCACAATATTTCTACTTACAGCTGTCCCAGAACGTCCTGAAGACTTGGAAGTCAAAGAAGTCACTAAAGATTCTGTATCTTTGACTTGGAATCCTCCTAAGTATGACGGTGGATCCGAAATTATTAACTATGTCCTGGAAAGCCGACTCATTGGAACAGAGAAGTTCCACAAAGTTACAAATGACAACTTGCTTAGCAGAAAATACACTGTGAAAGGCTTAAAAGAAGGTGATACCTATGAATACCGTGTCAGTGCTGTCAATATTGTTGGAAAAGGCAAACCATCATTTTGCACCAAACCAATCACTTGCAAGGATGAGCTGGGTATGTGTCTGCTCCGGTTTATACTTTGAAAACATTTGTAGAGCTGCCATCAGACATCAGTAGAAATGACTTGTCTTTATGATTATACATTTCAGCTCCCCCAACACTTGAACTGGACTTCAGAGATAAAATCACAGTTCGAGTTGGTGAAGCTTTCGCCCTCACTGGCCGTTACTCAGGCAAACCAAAGCCCAAGGTTAGTTGGTTCAAAGATGAAGCTGATGTGCTAGAAGATGATCGTACTCACATAAAGACCACTCCGACAACACTTACTCTAGAGAAGACCAAGGCCAAACGTTCGGATTCTGGCAATTACTGTGTAGTTGTGGAGAACAGTACCGGCTCCAGGAAAGGTTTCTGTCAAGTTAATGTTGTTGGTAAGTATTATTTTGCAAAGGCAAATAGATCTTCTGTTCAATCAAAAGCAGAAGTGGAAACAACACTTTGTGCTGTGATTTTTTTTTCTTTCTTTCTACAGACCGTCCTGGACCACCAGTAGGACCTGTCACCTTTGATGAGGTGACCAAAGATTACATGGTTATCTCTTGGAAGCCACCTTTAGATGATGGAGGAAGTGAAATCACCAATTATATCATTGAGAAGAATGAGTTGGGTAAAGACATTTGGATGCCTGTGACATCTGCAAGTGCTAAAACAACATGCAAAGCTCCTAAACTGCTTGAAGGAAAAGATTATATATTCCGTATACGTGCTGAAAATCTGTATGGAATAAGCGATCCCCTGGTGTCTGATTCAATGAAAGCCAAAGATCGGTTCAGTATGTATTGTGTTTCTTTCTGGTAATTCATTGCTCGATATAGTTAATAGAAAGAATTAAACTCCTAACACATTTTTCTGACACTTGTTATAGGGGTTCCTGATGCACCTGATCAGCCAATTGTTACAGAAGTCACTAAAGACTCTGCCTTAGTAACCTGGAACAAACCACATGATGGAGGAAAGCCCATCACCAACTACATCCTGGAAAAGAGGGAAACTATGTCCAAACGATGGGCTAGAGTTACCAAAGAGCCTATCCACCCATACACTAAATTTAGGGTTCCTGATCTTCTAGAAGGATGTCAGTATGAATTCCGTGTTTCTGCAGAAAATGAAATTGGTATTGGAGATCCAAGCCCACCATCCAAACCAATCTTTGCCAGAGATCCAATTGGTATAGTATTGAAGCATTCATTCAGTTTTTATATTATCCAACTTTTTTTCCAGCTATATTCTAACACCTTTTTGGGTTTTCTTTTTTATTACTATTATATAGCTAAGCCAAGTCCACCCATTAATCCTGAAGCAATAGATACAACATGTAATTCAGTTGATCTAACTTGGCAGCCACCGCGTCATGATGGTGGAAGCAAGATACTGGGTTATATTGTTGAGTACCAGAAAGTTGGAGATGAAGAGTGGAGAAGAGCCAATCACACTCCTGAGTCATGTCCTGAAACTAAATATAAAGTCACTGGTCTTCGGGATGGCCAAACCTATAAGTTCAGAGTGATAGCTGTCAATGAAGCTGGAGAATCAGATCCAGCTCATGTTCCAGAGCCAGTCCTTGTAAAAGACAGACTTGGTGAGTAAAATGTTTTAATCTGCATTTGCAAGAAAAATAGGTATCTGTCCATATGTGCTTAAATGTAATATACATTAATTAATTAAATTTGACTGTACTGTTCTCTTTATTCTAGAACCTCCTGAGCTGATTCTTGATGCCAACATGGCAAGAGAACAGCACATTAAAGTTGGTGATACTCTGCGACTTAGTGCCATCATCAAAGGAGTGCCATTCCCAAAAGTAACCTGGAAAAAAGGAGACAGAGAGGCTCCAACTAAAGCACGAATTGATGTTACTCCAGTTGGTAGCAAGCTTGAAATTCGTGATGCTGCCCATGAAGATGGTGGAATTTATTCCTTAACAGTGGAGAATCCAGCTGGGTCAAAAACTGTCTCAGTAAAAGTCCTCGTATTAGGTAAGAATTTTAATACTTATGACCTTAAAAATAAATGTTGATACACATTTTGCTCTCATCTGAATTATGTCACTTATACAACTATTACTTAACACTTTTCAGATAAGCCTGGGCCACCAAGAGATCTGGAAGTCAGTGAAATTAGGAAAGATTCTTGTTATCTTACTTGGAAGGAACCACTGGATGATGGTGGTTCTGTTGTGACAAATTATGTGGTGGAGAGGAGAGATGTTGCCACTGCCCAGTGGTCACCTCTTTCAACTACATCAAAGAAAAAGAGTCACTTGGCTAAACATCTTACTGAAGGCAATCAGTATCTCTTCCGAGTAGCTGCTGAGAACCAATATGGGCGTGGTCCTTTTGTTGAAACCCCTAAACCCATCAAGGCTGTGGATCCTCTCCGTGAGTTGCTTTCTCTAGATACCAAAGCATTATTTGGCTGTCTTTGGCAATAATACTTATTCACCATGACTTCTTTTTTTTTAAAGATCCCCCAGGGCCACCCAAGGACCTTCACCACGTAGATGTTGATAAAACTGAAGTCTCCCTTGTTTGGAATAAACCAGATCGTGATGGTGGCTCTCCAATCACTGGCTACTTGGTGGAATATCAAGAAGAAGGTGCCCAGGACTGGATCAAGTTCAAGACTGTGAAAAACTTAGAATGTGTTGTTACTGGACTGCAACAAGGAAAGACCTACAGATTCCGTGTAAAGGCTGAAAATATTGTGGGTCTTGGTCTCCCTGATACAACTATCCCAATAGAATGCCAAGAAAAACTGGGTAATTTCTGGATTGACTTTATTATTTCACTTTTCTTTAAATTATTCATATTGCGAGAATCAAAAACTAATTTCCTCATGTTTACTTTCCAGTGCCTCCATCTGTGGAGCTAGATGTGAAATTAATTGAAGGACTCGTGGTAAAAGCTGGAACTACAGTCAGATTCCCTGCTATCATAAGAGGTGTGCCTATTCCCACTGCAAAGTGGACCACCGATGGGAGTGAGATTAAAACAGATGAACACTACACAGTTGAAACTGACGGTTTCTCATCAGTACTCACCATCAAGAACTGCTTACGGAAAGACACTGGGGAATACCAAATCACAGTTTCCAATGCTGCTGGTAGCAAAACAGTAGCTGTGCATCTAACTGTTCTTGATGTTCCTGGGCCACCAACAGGCCCTATTAATATTCTTGATATTACCCCTGAATACATGACTATCTCCTGGCAGCCACCTAAAGATGATGGAGGAACCCCTGTGATCAATTATATTGTTGAGAAACAAGATACAAGGAAAGACAAGTGGGGTGTTGTCTCTTCAGGAAGCAGTAAGCTGAAGCTAAAAGTTCCACATCTGCAAAAGGGCTGTGAATATGTTTTCCGTGTTAGAGCAGAGAATAAGATGGGAGTCGGTCCTCCCCTTGACTCTACACCTACTGTTGCTAAACACAAGTTTAATCCTCCATCTCCTCCTGGCAAGCCAGTGGTTACTGACATTACTGAAAATGCTGCAACTGTATCTTGGACACTGCCAAAATCTGATGGAGGCAGTCCAATAACTGGTTACTATGTGGAGCGTCGAGAAATAACTGGCAAATGGGTGAGGGTCAACAAATCACCTATAGCTGACCTGAAGTTCAGAGTGACTGGACTCTATGAGGGAAACACATACGAGTTTAGAGTTTTTGCTGAAAACCTAGCAGGACTAAGCAATCCGTCTCCAAGTTCTGACCCGATTAAAGCTTGCCGGCCAATAAAACCACCTGGGCCACCTATTAATCCTAAATTGAAAGACAAGACCAAAGAATCAGCTGACTTGGTGTGGACAAAGCCCCTCAGCGACGGTGGTAGCCCCATTCTAGGATATGTAGTGGAGTGTCAGAAACCTGGCACGGCACAGTGGAACAGGATTAACAAAGATGAACTCATTAGGCAGTGTGCTTTTAGAGTACCTGGACTAATTGAGGGAAATGAGTATAGATTCCGTATAAAAGCAGCTAATATAGTGGGTGAGGGAGAGCCAAGAGAGCTAGCAGAATCTGTGATTGCAAAAGACATCCTTCATCCTCCAGAAGTAGAGCTCGATGTCACCTGCCGTGACGTTATTACTGTTAGAGTGGGCCAAACTATCCGCATTCTTGCCCGAGTCAAAGGCAGACCTGAACCTGACATAACTTGGTCTAAGGAAGGCAAAGTATTGGTCCGAGACAAGCGGGTTGACCTAACTCAAGATCTACCTCGTGTTGAGTTACAAATTAAAGACGCCGTTCGAGCTGATCACGGCAAGTATATCATCTCAGCTAAGAATAGCAGTGGACATGCCCAAGGCTCAGCCATTGTTAATGTCCTAGATAGACCCGGGCCTTGCCAAAATTTGAAAGTTACCAGTATAACCAAAGAGAACTGTACAGTTTCTTGGGAAAACCCACTAGATAATGGTGGCTCCGAAATAACTAATTTTATAGTAGAATATCGTAAACCCAACCAGAAAGGTTGGTCAATAGTTGCTTCAGATGTCACCAAGAGATTAGTCAAGGCCAACCTTTTAGCCAACAATGAATACTATTTCCGAGTTTGTGCAGAGAATAAAGTAGGCGTTGGGCCAACCATTGAAACAAAAACTCCAATTCTGGCTATTAACCCTATTGACCGACCGGGTGAGCCTGAAAACCTTCATATTGCAGATAAAGGAAAAACATTCGTCTATCTAAAGTGGCGGCGGCCTGATTATGATGGTGGCAGCCCAAATCTATCATATCATGTTGAGAGGAGGCTGAAGGGCTCTACTGACTGGGAAAGAGTACACAAAGGAAGCATTAAAGAAACCCACTTTATGGTTGACAAATGTGTTGAGAACCAAATTTATGAGTTCAGAGTACAAACAAAGAATGAGGGTGGGGAAAGTGATTGGGTAAAGACAGAGGAAGTTGTTGTGAAGGAAGACTTACAGAAACCAGTACTTGATCTGAAATTAAGTGGAGTGCTAACCGTCAAAGCAGGGGATACCATTAGACTTGAGGCAGGAGTTAGAGGCAAACCATTTCCAGAAGTTGCATGGACCAAGGACAGAGATGCTACAGATTTAACAAGATCACCAAGGGTCAAGATTGATACCAGTGCCGAGTCATCTAAATTCTCTCTTACTAAAGCAAAGCGAAGTGATGGTGGTAAATATGTAGTTACAGCAACTAACACAGCTGGCAGTTTTGTGGCCTATGCCACCGTCAATGTTTTAGATAAGCCTGGTCCTGTAAGAAATCTGAAAATTACTGATGTGTCCAGTGATAGGTGTACTGTTCGGTGGGATCCACCAGAAGATGATGGTGGCTGTGAAATCCAAAATTATATTCTTGAAAAATGTGAAAGCAAGCGAATGGTTTGGTCTACCTCTTCTGCTAATGTCTTGATACCCAGTGCCACAGTAACACGCCTCATAGAAGGAAATGAATATATTTTCAGAGTCCGTGCAGAAAACAAAATAGGCACAGGGCCTCCAACAGAAAGTAAACCAGTCATAATAAAAACCAAATATGACAGACCTGGTCGCCCAGATCCCCCAGAAGTCACTAAAGTAAGCAAAGAAGAAATGACTGTGGTTTGGACTCCACCTGAATATGATGGTGGAAAGTCTATCACAGGATACTATTTGGAGAAAAAGGAAAAACATGGAGTACGATGGGTCCCTGTTAACAAAAGTGCAATTCCTGAGAGACGTTTGAAAGTACAGAATCTCCTCCCAGGACATGAATATCAGTTCCGTGTCAAGGCAGAAAATGAAATTGGAATTGGGGAACCCAGCTTACCATCAAGACCAGTGGTGGCGAAAGACCCCATAGGTAAGATAATCTTGATTTTTCTGATGTTACACAAATTTTTCATCTCAAGCCCAGAAGTATTAAGTAAATGAGTTCATCTGTGATACCAAAACTTTATATTAACCAATATTGTTCCAAATAGACCTTTTATCAAATCATCTAAAATGTACAATCAATGGTGGATGCTAATTTTTATAAAGGAAAATGAGAACTTAGTAATTGAGGAGTTGAATGACCACTACACATTAAAATAATCACTAGTAGCAACTAACCATGTGTACACTTATTTTTATATAATTTACTTTCAGAACCACCTGGACCACCAACCAACCTCAAAGTGGTTGATACAACCAAAAATTCCATAACCCTCGGATGGGGAAAACCAGTCTATGATGGTGGCGCACCAATAATTGGCTATGTTGTAGAAATGAGACCAAAAATAGCAGACGCATCACCTGATGAGGGCTGGAAGAGGTGCAATGCTGCAGCACAACTTGTTCGCATGGAATTCACTGTTACCAGCTTGGATGAAAACCAGGAATACGAATTCAGGGTGTGTGCCCAAAACCAGGTTGGCATTGGGCGCCCTGCAGAACTAAAGGAAGCTATCAAACCTAAAGAAATCCTAGGTGAGGCCCTCCTTTAATACTTGATTCGTTCATATCTCATTTCTCATATGATTCCCTCATTTCCTGAAAAGTCAACTAATGAGTTGAATGTCATTTGCAGAACCTCCGGAGATCGATTTGGATGCCAGCATGAGAAAACTGGTCATAGTGAGAGCAGGATGCCCTATTCGGTTGTTTGCAATAGTGAGAGGGCGACCGGCTCCCAAAGTCACTTGGCGGAAAGTGGGTATTGATAATGTGGTCAGAAAAGGACAAGTTGATCTGGTTGACACTATGGCCTTCCTTGTCATCCCCAATTCTACCCGTGATGACTCAGGAAAATATTCCTTGACGCTTGTGAATCCAGCAGGAGAAAAGGCTGTATTTGTGAATGTCAGAGTACTAGGTGGGTAATTAAAAACCTTCCTCCTCCTCCTTCAAAAACAAATTAGTTAACAAGGACACTGACAAGACATGTATATCTGATTCTGTGGTTCTTTACAGATACTCCTGGACCTGTATCTAATTTAAAAGTTTCAGATGTCACTAAAACATCATGCCATGTGTCCTGGGCCCCTCCTGAAAATGATGGTGGAAGCCCAGTGACACATTATATTGTGGAGAAACGTGAGGCTGAGAGAAAGACATGGTCGACAGTTACCCCAGAAGTCAAGAAAACAAGCTTCCAAGTAACCAATCTTGTCCCTGGAAATGAGTATTTCTTCAGAGTGACTGCTGTCAATGAGTATGGCCCTGGAGTCCCAACAGACATCCCCAAACCAGTGCTGGCATCAGATCCTCTAAGTAAGTAATCGCCTTTCCTCCTCCAACTCCAGTCCCTTATTGTAGCAAGGTCAAGATGCCAACACGATTTGAATCTCCACTGAAAGGGATTTAATTTGTAGAAAGCCTTAGGGCAATAAACATCTAACCCACTCAAGAAAGTCCTTTGTGATCTTCTTCATCTTGTACTTTTAACTTTCAATGTACTGAACTACAGATTTCATATACTTTGAGATAAATGACATACTACAACTCTTGTGTACCTTAGGGAAGGCGATTTGATTAGGTTACCTAGATAATTGTCTAAATTGTGTTTTTCTTCTAGGTGAGCCAGATCCCCCAAGAAAACTTGAAGTGACTGAAATGACAAAGAACAGCGCTACATTAGCCTGGCTACCTCCCCTGCGTGACGGAGGTGCGAAAATTGATGGCTATATCATTAGTTACAGAGAAGAAGACCAGCCTGCAGATCGCTGGACAGAGTATTCAGTGGTGAAAGATCTCAGCCTTGTTGTCACTGGCTTAAAGGAAGGAAAGAAATATAAATTTAGAGTAGCGGCCAGAAATGCTGTTGGGGTCAGCTTGCCAAGAGAAGCTGAAGGAGTATATGAAGCCAAAGAACAACTGTGTAAGTAATCATTGCTTCACTTATATCAGGTGATAAAAGTTCATTATATTTTCCTTTGGCTATGTAGACATTTCTCCCTGACGAATCTAGTTCCAGAAATACTTAAAAAAAGTAAATAACAGAGGTTTTAAAATATTTGGGCCCATAACCCATAGTAAATAAATTTTGAATATATATATAGATAGATAGATAGATAGATCTCAATATTTATCAATATAGATGTAACTAAAAGAAATTTCTTGAAACAATATCTATCCTTTTGTATATTGCATCTGATATGTATATAATATCATAGATGCTATGATATATATATATATATATATAATAGATGCTATTATATGCTATCTAACTCCTTTTGAAAATATTGGCTGTAATACAAACATTAATTTGAACTCACTAATAGGTTACAGCCCACAATTTGAAAAACACCAGCACAGTTCCCTACCAGAAGAAATGTAACCACTCCAAAATTGGTGTATTTTCATTTTTCTTTTAGTGCCACCAAAGATCCTTATGCCAGAGCAAATTACCATTAAAGCTGGGAAGAAACTACGAATCGAAGCCTATGTGTATGGAAAGCCTCATCCCATCTGCAAATGGAAGAAAGGAGAAGAGGAAGTTGTCACATCCAGTCACCTGGCAGTGCACAAAGCGGACAATTCCTCAATTCTGATCATAAAAGATGTTACCAGGAAAGACAGTGGCTACTATAGCCTCACAGCAGAGAACAGCTCTGGAACAGATACTCAGAAAATCAAAGTTACAGTCATGGGTAGGTTAAGTATGAGACACATGGCCATCAAAACACGAAGATCAGAAACATCCTTCCTCTCAGATCCCTGTTCTTATCTTTCTTTCTCTTGGTTCATGCAGATGCACCCGGGCCCCCTCAGCCTCCGTTTGACATTTCTGATATCGATGCCGATGCTTGCTCCCTGTCCTGGCACATCCCTCTGGAGGATGGAGGCAGCAACATCACCAATTACATAGTGGAGAAGTGTGATGTGAGCCGAGGAGATTGGGTCACAGCTCTAGCTTCAGTCACAAAAACTTCCTGCAGGGTTGGAAAACTGATCCCCGGCCAGGAGTATATCTTCCGGGTCCGTGCTGAAAATCGATTTGGCATTTCAGAGCCTCTCACATCTCCAAAGATGCTTGCTAAGTACCCATTTGGTATGTATTTTCCAGGGAGAAAAAATATAGATGTTTTTTCTCTAGTATGTTACTTAAAGTTATGAAACTGACATCTCACTTATCTTTATCTCCAGGTGTTCCTAGTGAACCAAAGAATGCACGAGTCACTAAAGTCAACAAAGACTGCATTTTTGTCGCATGGGACAGACCAGACAGTGACGGAGGAAGCCCCATTACTGGTTACCTGATTGAACGCAAAGAAAGAAACAGTTTGCTCTGGGTGAAAGCTAATGATACTCTTGTCCGATCAACAGAGTATCCTTGTGCTGGTCTTGTAGAAGGCCTTGAGTATTCATTCAGAATCTATGCCCTAAACAAGGCTGGATCCAGCCCACCCAGCAAACCAACAGAATATGTCACTGCAAGAATGCCAGTTGGTAAGCATTTTTTTTTCTTTAATATTGTGGAGACACATTTAAATCTTGGGGCCTCTGAAGATTGCCATTCAGAAACAGGTTCTCTCTACCTCCTACCATGAAAGTGTATAACTATATATAATTCTTAAAAGCATGTAGCAAGGACTCAGAAATGCTTACTGGTTGAGTGATTATTAAAATGGGGCTATTATCATCCTGTTGAGCTTGTTACTTAGCAGCAGGGATGATAATGTGAAATATGGTGTTTGTACTTCTGCTAGTAAGATGTATGCTGAGAATATCTCTTTTGGTTTTAGATCCTCCTGGGAAACCTGAAGTTATTGATGTTACCAAGAATACTGCATCCCTCGTTTGGGCCCGCCCCAAGCATGATGGAGGAAGCAAAATTATTGGCTATTTCATAGAAGCTTGCAAACTTCCTGGTGATAAGTGGGTACGGTGCAATACAACACCCCACCAGATTCCCCAGGAAGAGTACACAGCCACCGGCTTAGAAGAGAATGCTCAATATCAATTTAGAGCAATTGCCAAGACTGCAGTAAATATCAGCCCACCTTCTGAACCTTCTGACCCAGTGACTATCCATGCAGAAAATGGTAAGATTGTGCTGAATATTATAAGCAAAGATGTATAGTATTCATGATATTTGTATCTCCTAACAAAAAGTATATCTGCACCTAGAAAAATTAATGATAGGTACTTTGTATATGACACTAAAAATACTATTAGGAAGAATCATGACATACTAAACTAAAAAGCAAGATGCAAAACTGTGAGGACAATATAATTTCAACAGTACACATTTATAGAAAGATGACAAAGAAATGCATTTAAATGATAGTACTGAAAATTTAAGGGTATCAATATTACGGGAATTTACTTTTTTCTTTATATTTTCAGAATTGTCAAATTTCTACATTAAACTTGTATTACTTTTATAATGAGCACTTTATTTTTAAAAATCCTACTAAGGATAGGAAGTAGGGAAATGGGAGATGTCAAAGGATTCAAAGTTTCAGTTAGGAGGAATAAATTTTTGTGATGTATTGCATAGTACAGTGATCATAGTTAATATATATATTTCAAATTTGCTAAATAGAGTAGTAGATTTTAAATATTCTCACCACAAAAAAGGTAAGTAGGTGAGGTGATAGGCATTAAATTAGCTTGATTCAGTCATTCTACATGCATACATATGCCAAAATATCACATTGTACTCCATAAATATACATATTTGTCTATTCAAATGGAAAATAAATAGGATAAAATCACATTCTTGAAAGAAACAGCATATGAATTTCTCATTATTAGTAAGAATTATAAAATATAGTTTTGTGCCGGGCGTGGTGGCGCACGCTTGTAATCCCAGTACTTGGGAGGCGGAGACCAGAGGATCCGGGTTCGTGGCCAGCCTCAGCTACTTAGTGAGGCCCCCCGCAACTTCGTGAGACCCAGTTTCAATAAAGGATAAAAAATAGGGCCGGGGGTGTAGCGCGGAGGTAGAACGCCCCTGGGTTCAATCTCCGGTACCGCAAAAAAAATAATAATAATAATAAAAATATAGTTTTGCATACACTAAGTCCTTTTATATTCTTTCTTTCCAGTTCCTCCCAGGATAGACCTGAGTGTGGCTATGAAATCTTTGCTTACTGTGAAAGCTGGGACTAATGTTTGCTTGGATGCTACTGTTTTTGGTAAACCAATGCCAACAGTTTCTTGGGCTAAAGATGGCACACCACTAAAACCAGCAGAATTCATAAAGATGGCCATGAACCGGAACCTGTGCACACTGGAGCTATTCAGCGTGAACCGAAAGGAGTCAGGAGACTATACCATTACTGCTGAAAACTCAAGTGGTTCCAAATCAGCCACCATTAAGCTTAAAGTACTAGGTAACTAAAGCATTTAACAAGGATCCTGTCTTTTACTTTGGTTAATGAGATGTAGAAAATATTGGCAAAGAGATATGTGAGAAAAATACCTTTCTTAATGTGCATTTCCTAGGCATAGAATTAATTTTATCACAGAACAATAGCATTTTAGAGCTGAGAAGAGTATCAGAGATCACATACTCTTGTTACCTAATTTTACATATGAGGAAACAAAGATTCTGAAAAATTAAGTGATTTCCAAGGTCATTTAGGAAGTTAATGGTGATATAAAAGACCTCAGCCCAATTGTCCCGACTTCTCCTCTATACTCAGTCCCGTTTGTGCAAGGCTTCATTGTTCTGCCTTATTCTTTCAGATAAACCAGGTCCTCCTGCATCTGTTAAAATCAACAAAATGTATTCTGATCGTGCAATGCTTTCTTGGGAACCTCCTCTTGAAGATGGAGGCTCAGAAATCACCAACTATATTGTCGACAAACGTGAAACAAGCAGGCCCAACTGGGCTCAAGTCTCTGCTAACGTGCCCATCACCAGCTGCAGCGTGGAGAAACTTATCGAGGGCCATGAGTATCAGTTCCGTATCTGTGCTGAAAATAAATACGGAGTGGGTGATCCAATCTTCACTGAACCCGCAATTGCTAAAAATCCATATGGTAGGAACATTTCCCTGTTGTTTTCCCTTTTGCTTTTTAAATCTTACCTTTTAGCTTGGGGAATTAACTTTTCAATCATTCCCTACAGACCCACCTGGACGCTGTGATCCTCCTATTATCAGCAACATAACCAAAGATCACATGACAGTTAGCTGGAAACCACCAGCAGATGATGGCGGCTCTCCAATCACTGGCTACTTGGTTGAAAAGCGGGAGACTCAGGCAGTTAACTGGACTAAGGTCAACAGAAAACCTGTTATAGAGAGAACAATCAAAGCAACGGGTCTCCAAGAAGGTACCGAATATGAGTTCCGAGTTACAGCTATAAATAAAGCTGGACCAGGCAAACCCAGTGACGCATCTAAAGCTGCTTATGCTCAGGATCCTCTGTGTAAGTTTCATCAATGAATTCCATAACCTGCCTTAGAATCAGCATTCAACAACTAGGAAGGAAGTTTCAACTGAATTTTTCTATTTTTGTGTACCCTCAGATCCTCCCGGCCCACCAGCTTTCCCTAAAGTATACGACACAACCCGGAGCTCCGTGAGTCTATCCTGGGGCAAGCCAGCCTACGATGGTGGTAGCCCTATCATCGGTTATCTTGTTGAAGTAAAACGAGCTGACTCTGATAACTGGGTGAGGTGCAATTTGCCAGACAAGCTACAGAAAACCCGCTTTGAGGTTACTGGCCTGATGGAAAACACAGAATATCAGTTCCGTGTGTATGCTGTGAATAAAATTGGATACAGTGACCCCAGTGATGTGCCGGATAAACACTATCCCAAGGACATCTTAAGTAAGTATTACCAGTGATATATGTAAGGCTTTTCTCATCAATCAGACTCTATGATGGAGACTAGAACTTTGTTATGTAGATTTATTTATTTACAAGCTTTAGAGTCGTTAACTCTAGGAGTACATTTTAACAAAGCTGGGTCACTACTTCATGTTATTATATAATAGGCCAAATGGAATGCAAGGCAATCTGTGGTTTTAAAAAACATTTTACATATACATGATAACTTCATGTCTTCAAAATAAAGGAATATGGGAATTTAATTCTGAGAATAAACAGGGTTTTATTTTTATCTAAGTCATGAGCTATTTATCATCCTCATGGTTTTATTTATTCTACTAATCACCCTCTCCATAAGCATGTAATTGGCAGGCTCTCCATCTTAAGTCCCCTTCACCCTATTTCTTATACTCACTTATTCTCTATAACAACTCCCCCTTTTTTTCAACTTGTACATCTTTTTTTTATTGGTGCATTGTAATCATACATCTTGATGGGTTTCAGGGTGGTAGAAGTATACATGCACACATTGGTCAATTAGCCTTCCCCCAATTCCCATCCCCATTCCCTCCCCTTTCCTCAGTCCCCTCTTTTTTAATTACTTGGTATATTTCACCCACTCTGTACTTTTTTCCTACAATGAAGAAAGCCAGAGTATATGGCAGAGTACCTTCACTGAATATAAGAAAGGAAAAAACAAGAATGGAGTAGAACTGAGGATCAGTCACCTACTTTCTTTTAATACATGTAGAGTTTGAGAGTATGTAGGGTTCATGAGAAGAGGAAGTATAGATTCTCTAAGGAAAACTGTATTGAGTCTAAAGCATATTGGAAAATGGAAGGATCAACAATTGGTACAGAGTATCAAAATAGTTTTGAAGATTATATTAGGGATGTTTTAAAGAATAAGAAATAAATTTTAAAAAAGAAATGTATTTTAGAAGTGTTAAGGTCAGTCCTTGGAATCATTTGACTATTATTTTTTTTTTACTTAAACTTTTTTCACTCCAAAATTAAATAGTTCCACCTGAGGGAGAACTTGATGCTGAACTAAGGAAGACACTCATATTACGCGCTGGAGTTACAATGAGACTCTATGTACCAGTAAAAGGACGTCCACCTCCGAAAATTACTTGGTCTAAACCAAACGTCAATCTAAGAGAAAGGATTGGACTGGACATAAAGTCAACTGACTTTGACACTTTCTTGCGCTGTGAAAATGTGAACAAATATGATGCAGGAAAGTATATTTTGACTCTGGAGAACAGCTGTGGTAAAAAGGAATACACTATTGTAGTGAAAGTTCTTGGTAAGTCTGTTTTTTAAAAGAGAATCATATGTGTTAAAACTATGGTTATATTTTTTACATGTTCATTTCTTATTTACCCATTACTTATCCAGATACCCCTGGACCACCTGTCAATGTGACTGTTAAGGAAGTATCCAAAGACTCCGCTTATGTTACCTGGGATCCTCCCATTATTGATGGTGGAAGCCCTATTATAAACTATGTGGTAGAAAAACGGGATGCAGAGAGGAAGTCCTGGTCAACAGTGACAACTGAGTGCTCAAAAACAAGCTTCAGAGTATCCAACTTGGAGGAAGGGAAGTCCTACTTCTTCAGGGTGTTTGCTGAAAATGAGTACGGCATCGGTGATCCCGGTGAAACTCGTGATGCTGTCAAAGCTTCTGGTGAGCAAATGAACTTCTGCCCCATGCAATTTAGTGACATCCTACCAGGATGACCTGGGGCTCAGACTTATCATTTCTCCTTTCTTTAGAAACCCCTGGACCAGTGGTAGACCTGAAAGTGTTGTCTGTAACTAAGTCATCTTGTACCATTGGCTGGAAAAAGCCTCGGAGCGATGGTGGGAGTCGAATTACCGGATATGTGGTCGATTTCCTGACTGAAGAAAATAAGTGGCAACGAGTTATGAGATCATTAAACCTCCAGTACTCCACAAAAGATCTGCGTGAAGGGAAGGAATATACCTTCCGAGTGAGCGCTGAGAATGAAAATGGAGAAGGAACCCCAAGCGAAATCATTGTCGTAGCAAAGGATGATGTCGGTAAGCCTCTGCCCATGCAGCTTCCTTTTCTTAATTGTCATAAAAAGTGCACTCGGTAGCCCTACTAACTGGCTTATTAAAACACCTTTTAAAAACTATAATAATCTGAAAGAGTTAGTTACTTGGTCTTAAAAGTAACGATAATTTATCTCTGCTGTTTTACAGTGGCTCCTGATCTTGACTTAAAGGACCTACCTGATTTGTGTTATTTGGCTAAAGAAAATAGCAACTTCCGCCTTAAGATCCCCATCAAGGGCAAGCCAGCACCATCAGTATCCTGGAAGAAAGGGGAAGATCCTCTAGCAATTGACACAAGAGTCAGTGTTGAGTCAACTGCAGTTAACACGACTCTTGTAGTATACGATTGCCAAAAATCTGATGCTGGAAAATATACTATCACACTCAAGAATGTTGCTGGCACCAAGGAAGGAACCCTCTCCATCAAAGTTGTGGGCAAGCCTGGCATCCCTACTGGACCAATCAAATTTGATGAAGTCACTGCAGAAGCCATGACCTTAAAGTGGGGTCCTCCAAAGGACGATGGAGGTTCTGAAATCACCAACTATATCCTAGAGAAGAGAGATTCTGTAAACAACAAGTGGGTGACATGTGCCTCAGCTGTCCAGAAAACCACCTTCAGAGTAACCAGACTTCATGAAGGTGTGGAGTACACCTTCAGGGTCAGTGCAGAAAATAAGTATGGTGTAGGAGAAGGCCTGAAATCAGAGCCAATTGTTGCCAAACATCCATTTGGTAAGTGTCTCAAAGCCAAAACCCATAAAGAAAAACATGATTTTGTGGAGGTTCCCTATTTACAAATCTTGCATTACCTACTTTTTCCTAGATGTACCCGATGCTCCCCCACCTCCCAACATTGTAGACATCAGACATGATTCGGTATCCCTAACTTGGACTGACCCCAGAAAAACTGGTGGCTCTCCAATTACAGGTATATAGTTTGGTCTTATTCTACAGCTTTTATATCCATGTTCCTTCCAAATATTTCCCTGAAACCAAGGTGAAAACATGCTCCTTATTTATAGCACCATATTGTATATACAATAATGTATTTTTAGTACACATGGCTAAAGTTTAATTTCATTGAAAATCTAATGTAACAGTTAATAAGGTCTTTCTTAGTGATAATATGTAGCATAAGTTAAGATTTGTTTAATAGAAGGGGAAAAACTATGAATATCCCAAGGAGAAAAGTGGTGCTATGCCTGGGTAATGAAAATGTAGATAGAAAAAATGATTATCTGTTCAATATATCCACATATAAACAATTTGGACAAAAATGCATTATATTTTTTAAATCAGCCTATGTTTACACTTTCTATCTGAATTGATACATCCATGGGTCATTTGTAGGGTATCATATCGAGTTCAAAGAAAGAAACAGCCTTTTGTGGAAGAGAGCTAACAAGACTCCTATAAGGATGAAAGAATTTAAAGTGACAGGATTAACCGAAGGTCTTGAATATGAATTCCGAGTTATGGCAATCAATTTAGCAGGAGTGGGCAAGCCAAGTCTGCCATCAGAGCCAGTTGTGGCACTTGATCCAATTGGTAAGTCATTATACAATGAAAAACCCAAAAGCATTTGCTACCTGAGGCAAATATTGGCATTCGTTTGACTGGTTTTATTTTTATGTTTTAGATCCTCCTGGCAAACCTGAGGTTATTAATGTGACAAGGAATTCAGTGACTCTCATATGGACTGAACCCAAATATGATGGTGGTCATAAGTTAACTGGATATATAGTCGAGAAGAGGGATCTACCTTCTAAGTCTTGGATGAAAGCCAACCACGTTAATGTCCCAGACTGTGCCTTTACTGTGACTGACCTCGTTGAGGGTGGAAAATATGAATTCAGAATTAGAGCAAAGAATACAGCAGGTGCTATTAGTGCTCCATCAGAAAGTACAGGAACCATTATTTGCAAGGATGAATATGGTAGGTCGATTTTACTTTTTAACTTTATTTTAAAGTAGCAAATTAATCCTCCTTCCTTTTCTGATTAAAATGTATATATTTTTCTTTGCAGAGGCACCAACCATTGTTCTTGATCCCACAATCAAAGATGGGCTTACAGTTAAAGCAGGGGACAACATTGTTTTGAGTGCTATTAGCATTCTTGGCAAACCCCTTCCCAAGTCAAGTTGGTCCAGGGCAGGAAAAGACATCAGACCATCAGACATCTCTCAGATAACTTCAACCCCAACATCTTCTATGCTTACAGTCAAGTATGCCACTAGAAAAGATGCTGGTGAATACACTATCACTGCTACCAACCCTTTTGGTACAAAGGAAGAACATGTGAAGGTAACAGTCCTTGATGTACCTGGTCCCCCAGGTCCTATTGAAATCAGTAATGTTTCTGCTGAAAAAGCAACACTTACATGGACACCTCCATTGGAAGATGGCGGATCACCAATTAAGTCCTATGTTCTTGAAAAGAGAGAAACCAGCCGACTTTTGTGGACAGTGGTTTCTGAAGACATTCAGACTTGCAGGCATGTAGTAACCAAACTCATCCAAGGAAATGAGTACCTCTTCCGTGTCTCAGCTGTAAACCATTATGGCAAAGGAGAACCTGTACAGTCTGAACCTGTCAAAATGGTAGACAGATTTGGTAAGTAGAGCATGTGAGAGAAGCAACATGTAAACATTTACAGCAGGATTTGGGAAATCATGGATTTCTCACAACTTTTCTTCCTTTTTAGGTCCCCCTGGCCCTCCTGGAAAACCAGAGGTATCAAATGTCACTAAGAACTCTGCCACTGTCAGTTGGAAAAGACCCACTGATGATGGTGGCAGTGAGATCACAGGATATTATGTAGAAAGGAGAGAAAAGAAAGGCCTGCGATGGGTGAGAGCAACGAAGACACCAGTTTCTGATCTCAGATGCAAAGTTACAGGACTGCAAGAAGGAAACACCTATGAATTCCGCGTCAGTGCAGAAAACAGAGCAGGAATTGGGCCACCTAGTGAGGCTTCAAATTCTGTTCTAATGAAAGATGCAGCATGTTAGTATTTATCTTTTTCAATCCTGCTCATCTGGGAGTCCCAATAATTTACATAAGTTAGCCTAAAACTAAACTCTTAACATACCCTTTTTATCTTTTCAGATCCTCCAGGACCACCTTCAAATGCACATGTCACCGATACTACCAAGAAATCTGCTTCTTTAGCATGGGGCAAGCCTCATTATGATGGCGGACTTGAAATCACCGGCTATGTGGTGGAGCATCAAAAAGTAGGAGATGTGGACTGGATAAAAGATACAACAGGAACTGCCCTCCGAATCACTCAGTTTGTTGTCCCTGATCTTCAGACTAAAGAAAAATACAACTTTAGAATCAGTGCCATCAACGATGCAGGTGTTGGGGAGCCAGCAGTGATTCCCAATGTTGAAATTGTAGAGCGGGAAATGGCTCCTGATTTCGAACTAGATGCTGAGCTTCGAAGAACACTTGTGGTTAGAGCAGGACTCAGCATTAGGATTTTTGTGCCAATTAAAGGTCGTCCTGCTCCTGAAGTGACATGGACCAAAGATGATATCAACCTGAAAACCCGGGCCAACATCGAAAATACAGAATCATTTACTCTTCTGATTATCCCAGAATGTAACAGATATGACACCGGGAAATTTGTGATGACCATTGAAAACCCTGCTGGGAAGAAAAGCGGCTTCGTGAACGTCAGAGTCTTGGATACACCAGGCCCTGTCCTTAACCTGAGGCCTACCGACATCACAAAGGACAGTGTCACCCTGCACTGGGACCTGCCTCTGATAGATGGGGGCTCACGTATAACAAATTATATCGTGGAGAAACGTGAAGCAACACGGAAATCTTACTCCACAGTCACCACCAAGTGCCATAAATGCACATATAAAGTTACTGGCTTGTCTGAAGGATGTGAGTACTTCTTCAGAGTGATGGCAGAAAACGAATATGGAATTGGTGAGCCAACAGAAACTACAGAGCCTGTAAAAGCCTCCGAAGCACCATCACCCCCAGACAGCCTCAATGTCATGGACATAACCAAGAGCACGGTCAGCCTAGCATGGCCCAAACCCAGACACGACGGTGGCAGCAAGATCACTGGCTATGTGATTGAAGCCCAAAGAAAAGGCTCTGACCAGTGGACCCACATCACAACCGTGAAAGGGTTAGAATGTGTTGTGAAGAATCTAACCGAGGGGGAGGAATACACCTTCCAAGTGATGGCAGTGAACAGTGCGGGGAGAAGTGCCCCCCGAGAAAGCAGACCCGTCATTGTGAAGGAGCAGACAATGCTTCCAGAGTTGGACCTCCGTGGCATCTATCAGAAACTGGTCATTGCCAGAGCTGGAGACAACATCAAAGTCGAAATTCCAGTGCTTGGTCGACCAAAGCCCACAGTTACATGGAAAAAAGGAGACCAACTTCTTAAGCAGACACAGAGAGTTAACTTTGAAAACACAGCGACTTCAACTATCTTGAACATCAATGAGTGTGTCCGAAGTGATAGTGGGCCTTATCCCTTAACAGCAAAGAACATTGTAGGAGAAGTTGGTGACGTCATCACCATTCAAGTCCATGATATTCCAGGCCCACCTACAGGACCAATCAAATTTGATGAAGTTTCATCTGATTTCGTAACCTTCTCGTGGGACCCACCTGAGAATGATGGAGGTGTACCAATAAGCAACTATGTTGTGGAAATGCGACAGACTGATAGTACTACATGGGTAGAGTTAGCAACCACGGTTATCCGCACTACCTATAAAGCCACTCGTCTTACTACTGGAGTGGAGTATCAATTCCGTGTGAAAGCTCAAAATAGATATGGGGTTGGACCAGGCATCATATCTGCATCTGTAGTTGCCAACTATCCATTTAAGGTTCCTGGGCCTCCTGGTACCCCTCAGGTAACTGCAGTTACCAAGGATTCAATGACAATTAGCTGGCATGAGCCACTTTCTGATGGTGGAAGCCCAATTTTAGGTTACCACATCGAAAGAAAAGAACGGAATGGTATTCTCTGGCAGACGGTGAGCAAAGCATTAGTACCAGGCAACATCTTCAAATCAAGCGGACTTACAGATGGTGTTGCTTATGAATTCCGAGTAATTGCAGAAAACATGGCAGGCAAAAGCAAGCCAAGCAAGCCATCTGAACCAATGTTTGCCTTGGATCCCATTGACCCACCTGGGAAACCGATACCTCTAAATATTACCAGGCACACAGTGACACTTAAATGGGCTAAGCCCGAATATACTGGAGGCTTTAAAATAACTAGTTATATAGTTGAAAAGAGAGACCTTCCTAATGGACGGTGGCTGAAGGCCAACTTCAGCAACATTCTGGAGAATGAATTTACTGTCAGCGGCCTGACAGAAGATGCTGCATACGAATTCCGTGTAATTGCCAAAAACTCTGCCGGTGCTATTAGTCCCCCATCTGAGCCATCAGATGCTATCACGTGCAGGGATGACATTGAAGCACCAAGGATAATGGTGGATGTTAGATTTAAGGACACAGTTATATTAAAAGCAGGAGAAGCATTCAAGCTGGAAGCTGATGTTTCAGGTCGCCCACCTCCAACAATGGAATGGACCAAAGATGGAAAGGAGCTGGAAGGCACAGGAAAGTTAGAAATAAGAATTGCAGATTTCTCCACTCATCTGATAAACAAGGATTCATCAAGAAGGGATAGCGGTGCCTATATCCTCACTGCGACTAATCCTGGTGGCTTTGCCAAACACATTTTCAATGTCAAAGTTCTTGATAGACCAGGCCCACCTGAAGGACCTTTAGCTGTATCTGATGTGACATCAGAAAAGTGTGTATTGTCATGGTTGCCTCCACTGGATGATGGAGGTGCCAAGATTGATCATTACATAATTCAGAAGCGTGAAACCAGCAGATTGGCATGGACAAATGTAGCCTCAGAAGTTCAAGTAACAAAACTAAAGGTCACCAAACTTTTGAAAGGCAATGAATACATATTCCGTGTCATGGCTGTAAATAAATATGGAGTTGGAGAGCCACTTGAATCAGAACCAGTACTTGCAGTCGATCCTTATGGGCCACCTGATCCACCCAAAAACCCCGAAGTTACAACCATTACTAAAGATTCTATGGTTGTCTGCTGGGGACATCCTGACTCTGATGGCGGAAGTGAAATCATAAATTATATTGTGGAACGGCGTGATAAAGCTGGGCAGCGCTGGGTGAAATGCAACAAGAAAACTCTTACTGATTTAAGATATAAAGTGTCTGGACTGACAGAAGGACATGAATATGAGTTCAGGATTATGGCTGAAAATGCTGCAGGGATCAGTGCACCTAGTCCTACCAGTCCATTTTATAAAGCTTGTGATGCTGTGTTTAAACCTGGCCCCCCAGGTAACCCACGTGTTCTAGATACAAGCAGATCATCCATTTCAATTGCATGGAACAAACCTATCTATGATGGTGGTTCAGAAATCACCGGATATATGGTTGAAATTGCCCTGCCAGAAGAAGATGAATGGCAGATTGTCACACCACCAGCTGGGCTCAAGGCAACTTCTTATACCATCACCAACCTCATAGAGAACCAGGAATATAAAATCCGCATCTATGCCATGAATTCTGAAGGACTTGGGGAACCGGCCCTTGTTCCTGGAACTCCAAAGGCTGAAGACAGAATGCTGCCTCCAGAGATTGAGCTGGATGCTGACCTGCGCAAAGTTGTCACTATCAGAGCCTGTTGCACCCTGAGACTTTTTGTTCCAATTAAAGGAAGACCTGCGCCTGAGGTGAAGTGGACCCGGGAACATGGAGAGTCTCTGGATAAAGCCAGCATTGAATCCACAAGCTCTTACACCCTGCTTATCGTTGGAAATGTTAACAGATTTGACAGTGGCAAATACATACTAACTGTAGAAAATAGCTCAGGCAGTAAGTCTGCATTTGTCAACGTTAGAGTGCTAGATACACCGGGCCCTCCACAGGACCTGAAGGTAAAGGAGGTCACCAAGACATCTGTCACATTGACATGGGAACCTCCTCTCCTTGATGGAGGCTCCAAAATAAAGAACTATATTGTTGAAAAGCGGGAATCAACAAGAAAAGCATATTCAACTGTTGCAACAAACTGCCACAAGACTTCCTGGAAGGTAGACCAGCTTCAAGAAGGCTGCAGTTACTATTTCAGGGTTCTTGCTGAAAATGAATATGGCATTGGTCTGCCTGCTGAAACCACAGAATCTGTGAAAGCATCCGAACGACCTCTTCCTCCAGGAAAAATCACTTTGGTGGATGTCACAAGAAACAGCGTGTCGCTGTCTTGGGAGAAACCAGAGCATGATGGAGGCAGCCGAATTCTAGGCTACATTGTAGAGATGCAGAGCAAGGGCAGTGACAAATGGGCCACGTGTGCCACAGTCAAAGTCACCGAAGCCACTGTAACAGGCTTGATTCAGGGTGAAGAATATTCTTTCCGCGTTTCAGCTCAGAATGAAAAGGGCATCAGTGATCCCAGACAACTGAGTGTGCCAGTGATTGCCAAAGATCTCGTCATTCCACCGGCCTTTAAACTCCTGTTCAATACTTTCACTGTACTGGCAGGTGAAGACCTTAAAATTGATGTTCCATTCATTGGACGCCCAACGCCAGCTGTAACCTGGCATAAAGACGATGTACCACTGAGGCAGACAACGAGAGTAAATGCAGAGAGCACAGAAAATAATACACTACTGACAATAAAGGAAGCTTGCAGAGAAGATGTTGGACATTACGTAGTAAAACTGACTAACTCAGCTGGTGAGGCCACTGAGACCCTTAATGTTATTGTTCTTGACAAACCAGGGCCTCCAACTGGACCAGTTAAAATGGATGAAGTGACAGCTGACAGCATTACCCTTTCCTGGCAACCACCGAAGTACGATGGTGGAAGCTCTATCAATAATTACATCGTAGAAAAACGGGACACTTCCACAACCACCTGGCAAATTGTGTCAGCTACAGTTGCCAGGACAACGATAAAGGCTTGCAGATTAAAGACTGGATGTGAATATCAGTTTAGAATTGCTGCTGAAAACAGATACGGAAAGAGCACCTATCTCAATTCAGAGCCCATCATAGCCCAGTATCCATTCAAAGTTCCTGGTCCTCCTGGCACACCATTTGTCACGCTGTCCTCTAAGGACAGCATGGAAGTACAATGGAATGAACCCGTCAGTGATGGAGGAAGCAGAGTCATTGGCTATCATCTAGAACGCAAGGAAAGGAACGGCATCCTTTGGGTCAAGTTGAATAAAACACCTATTCCTCAAACCAAGTTTAAGGCAACTGGCCTCGAAGAAGGGCTTGAATATGAATTTAGAGTCTCCGCAGAGAACATCGTGGGCATCGGCAAGCCAAGTAAAGTATCTGAATGCTATGTAGCCCGTGACCCATGCGATCCACCTGGCCGGCCAGAGGCAATCATTGTCACAAGGAATTCTGTGACTCTTCAGTGGAAGAAACCCACCTACGATGGTGGAAGCAAGATCACCGGCTACATTGTTGAGAAGAAAGAATTACCGGAGGGCCGCTGGATGAAAGCCAGCTTTACAAATATCATTGACACCCAATTTGAAGTAACTGGCCTAATTGAAGATCATAGATATGAGTTCCGGGTTATAGCTCGAAATGCTGCAGGTGTGTTCAGTGAGCCTTCAGAAAGCACAGGAGCAATAACAGCAAGAGATGAGGTAGAACCACCAAGAATAAGTATGGACCCCAAATACAAAGACACAATTGTGGTTCATGCCGGTGAGTCATTCAAGGTTGATGCAGATATATATGGCAAACCAATACCAACCACTCAGTGGATAAAAGGTGATCAAGAGCTTTCCAGCACAGCTCGATTAGAGATAAAGAGCACTGACTTTGCTACTAGTCTCAGCATAAAAGATGCAGTACGTGTCGACAGTGGAAATTACATTTTGAAGGCCAAAAATGTGGCAGGAGAGAGGTCAGTCACTGTGAATGTCAAAGTTCTCGATAGACCAGGGCCACCTGAAGGACCTGTGGCTATATCAGGGGTGACAGCAGAAAAATGCACAATAGCCTGGAAACCCCCACTTCAGGATGGTGGCAGTGATATCATAAATTATATCGTGGAAAGGAGAGAGACTAGCCGCCTGGTTTGGACTGTGGTTGATGCCAATGTGCAAACTCTCAGCTGCAAGGTTACTAAGCTTCTTGAAGGCAATGAATATAATTTCCGTATAATGGCAGTAAACAAATTTGGTGTCGGTGAACCTCTTGAATCTGAACCATTAATTGCCAAGAATCCATTTGTAGTGCCAGATGCACCAAAAGCCCCAGAAGTCACAACAGTGACCAAAGACTCCATGATTGTTGTTTGGGAAAGACCAGCATCTGATGGTGGCAGTGAAATTCTTGGCTATGTTCTTGAAAAACGGGATAAAGAAGGTATTCGGTGGACAAGATGCCACAAGCGTCTGATTGGGGAGCTGCGCTTGAGAGTGACTGGACTCATAGAAAATCACAATTATGAATTCAGAGTTTCAGCTGAGAATGCTGCTGGACTTAGTGAACCAAGCCCTCCTTCTGCTTACCAAAAAGCTTGTGATCCTATTTACAAACCAGGCCCTCCAAACAACCCCAAAGTCATGGATGTTACCAGATCTTCAGTCTTCCTTTCTTGGAGCAAACCCATCTATGATGGTGGCTGTGAAATCCAAGGATACATTGTTGAAAAATGTGATGTGAGTGTTGGGGAATGGACAATGTGCACTCCACCCACTGGAATCAACAAAACAAATATAGAAGTGGACAAGCTATTGGAAAAGCATGAATACAACTTCCGTATCTGTGCCATTAATAAAGCTGGAGTTGGTGAACATGCTGACGTCCCTGGACCTGTCATAGTTGAAGAAAAACTGGAAGCACCAGATATAGATCTTGACCTAGAGCTAAGGAAAATTATAAATATAAGGGCAGGTGGCTCCTTAAGGTTATTTGTTCCTATAAAAGGTCGTCCTACACCAGAAGTTAAATGGGAGAAGGTGGATGGTGAAATCCGAGATGCAGCTATGATCGATGTCACTAGCAGTTTTACCTCACTTGTTCTCGACAATGTCAATAGATATGATAGTGGAAAATACACACTCACATTAGAAAACAGCAGTGGAACGAAGTCTGCTTTTGTGACTGTGAGAGTCCTGGACACACCAAGTCCACCTGTTAACCTGAAAGTCACAGAAATCACGAAAGACTCGGTGTCAATTACATGGGAACCTCCTTTGTTGGATGGAGGATCCAAAATCAAAAATTACATTGTTGAGAAACGTGAAGCCACAAGAAAATCCTATGCTGCCGTTGTGACAAACTGCCATAAGAATTCTTGGAAAATCGATCAACTCCAAGAAGGTTGCAGTTACTACTTCAGAGTCACAGCTGAGAACGAGTATGGTATTGGCCTTCCTGCTCGCACCGCTGATCCCATTAAAGTTGCAGAAGTGCCACAGCCTCCGGGAAAAATCACTGTGGATGATGTTACCAGAAACAGTGTCTCTCTGAGTTGGACAAAGCCCGAACATGATGGTGGTAGTAAAATCATTCAATATATTGTGGAAATGCAAGCTAAGCATAGCGAGAAATGGTCAGAGTGTGCTCGGGTCAAGTCCCTTGAAGCAGTAATTACCAACCTAACTCAGGGAGAAGAATATCTTTTTAGAGTTGTTGCCGTAAATGAAAAGGGGAGAAGTGATCCTAGGTCCCTTGCAGTTCCAATAGTTGCCAAAGATCTGGTCATCGAGCCTGATGTAAGACCCGAATTCAGCACTTACAGCATACAGGTTGGCCAAGATTTGAAAATAGAAGTACCAATTTCTGGACGTCCTAAGCCAACTATTACCTGGACTAAAGATGGTCTTCCACTGAAGCAGACCACAAGAATCAATGTTACTGATTCACTTGACCTCACCACACTCAGTATTAAAGAAACTCATAAGGATGATGGTGGACAGTATGGAATCACAGTTGCCAATGTGGTTGGTCAGAAAACGGCATCCATTGAAATTATAACTCTAGATAAACCTGATCCTCCAAAAGGACCTGTTAAATTTGATGAAGTCAGTGCTGAGAGTATTACCTTATCCTGGAACCCTCCATTATATACAGGGGGCTGCCAAATCACCAACTACATCGTTCAGAAAAGAGATACAACCACCACAGTATGGGATGTTGTTTCTGCTACTGTTGCTAGAACTACACTCAAAGTAACCAAACTGAAAACTGGCACAGAATACCAATTCAGAATATTTGCTGAAAACAGATATGGACAGAGCTTTGCCTTAGAGTCTGATCCAATTGTAGCCCAATATCCCTACAAAGAACCAGGCCCTCCAGGCACACCATTCGTCACAGCCATTTCCAAAGACTCCATGGTCGTACAGTGGCATGAGCCAATCAATAATGGTGGAAGCCCAGTCATAGGTTATCACCTTGAGAAAAAGGAAAGGAATAGTATTCTGTGGACAAAAGTCAACAAAACTATTATTCATGACACCCAGTTTAAAGCACTGAATCTTGAAGAAGGTATTGAATACGAATTCAGAGTTTATGCTGAAAACATTGTTGGTGTAGGCAAAGCAAGCAAGAATTCTGAATGCTACGTAGCCCGAGATCCCTGTGACCCACCAGGAACTCCAGAAGCAATAATAGTTAAAAGAAATGAAATCACTTTACAGTGGACCAAACCTGTGTATGATGGCGGAAGTATGATTACAGGCTATATTGTAGAGAAACGTGATTTACCTGAGGGTCGCTGGATGAAAGCCAGCTTCACAAATGTCATTGAAACTCAATTTACTGTGTCAGGTCTTACTGAAGATCAAAGATATGAATTCAGAGTCATTGCAAAGAACGCAGCTGGTGCAATAAGCAAACCTTCTGACAGTACTGGACCGATAACAGCCAAGGATGAGGTAGAACTCCCAAGGATTTCAATGGATCCAAAATTCAGAGACACAATAGTGGTAAATGCTGGAGAAACATTCCGGCTTGAGGCCGATGTCCATGGAAAGCCCCTGCCTACCATTGAGTGGTTAAGAGGAGATAAGGAAGTTGAAGAATCTGCTCGATGTGAAATAAAGAACACAGATTTCAAAGCTTTACTTATTATAAAAGATGCCATTAGAATTGATGGTGGACAGTATATTCTAAGAGCATCCAATGTTGCAGGTTCTAAGTCATTCCCAGTAAACGTAAAAGTATTAGATAGACCAGGACCTCCAGAAGGGCCAGTTCAGGTTACTGGAGTCACTTCTGAAAAATGCACTTTAACGTGGTCTCCACCACTTCAAGATGGTGGTAGCGACATTTCTCACTATGTTGTTGAAAAACGAGAAACCAGTCGACTTGCGTGGACTGTTGTTGCTTCAGAAGTTGTGACTAATTCTCTAAAAGTTACCAAACTCTTAGAAGGGAATGAATATATTTTCCGTATAATGGCTGTCAACAAGTATGGTGTTGGAGAACCATTGGAATCCGCACCAGTACTAATGAAGAATCCATTTGTGCTTCCTGGACCACCCAAAAGCTTGGAAGTTACAAACATAGCCAAGGACTCCATGACAGTCTGTTGGAACCGACCTGATAGTGATGGTGGAAGTGAGATCATCGGTTACATTGTGGAGAAAAGAGACAGAAGTGGCATTCGGTGGATAAAATGCAATAAGCGCCGCATCACAGATTTGCGTCTGAGAGTAACAGGATTAACAGAAGACCATGAGTATGAATTCAGAGTCTCTGCAGAAAATGCTGCTGGGGTTGGAGAACCAAGTCCAGCTACAGTTTACTATAAGGCTTGTGATCCTGTGTTCAAACCTGGCCCACCCACCAATGCACACATTGTAGATACCACTAAAAACTCCATTACACTTGCCTGGGGTAAACCCATCTATGATGGTGGCAGTGAGGTCCTGGGATACGTCGTAGAAATCTGTAAAGCAGATGAAGAAGAATGGCAAATTGTCACTCCTCAGACTGGTCTGAGGGTCACACGATTTGAAATTTCAAAACTCATCGAACACCAAGAATATAAAATACGAGTGTGTGCCCTCAACAAAGTTGGTTTGGGTGAGGCCGCATCCATTCCTGGTACTGTGAAACCCGAAGATAAACTTGAAGCCCCTGAACTTGACCTTGACTCTGAGTTAAGGAAAGGAATCGTCGTAAGAGCTGGTGGATCTGCCAGAATTCACATTCCATTCAAAGGTCGTCCAACACCTGAGATCACATGGTCTCGGGAGGAAGGTGAATTCACAGACAAGGTCCAAATTGAAAAGGGGTTAAGTTATACCCAACTATCAATAGATAACTGTGATAGAAATGATGCCGGGAAATATATTCTCAAGTTGGAAAACAGCAGTGGATCCAAGTCTGCTTTTGTGACTGTGAAAGTCCTTGATACTCCAGGACCACCACAGAATTTGACAGTCAAAGAAGTGAAAAAAGACTCTGTCCTTCTGGTATGGGAACCACCCATCATCGATGGGGGGGCAAAGGTCAAGAACTATGTCATTGACAAACGGGAGTCAACCAGAAAAGCGTATGCTAATGTGAGTAGTAAATGCAGCAAAACAAGCTTTAAAGTTGAGAATCTTATAGAAGGAGCCATTTATTACTTTAGAGTCATGGCTGAGAATGAATTTGGAGTTGGTGTCCCAGTGGAGACCTTGGATGCCGTGAAAGCTTCTGAACCTCCTTCCCCACCAGGAAAGGTTACCCTCACTGATGTGTCCCAGACCAGCGCATCACTTATGTGGGAGAAGCCTGAGCATGACGGTGGTAGCAGAATCCTGGGGTATGTTGTTGAAATGCAGCCAAAAGGAACTGAAAAATGGAGTGTCGTGGCTGAATCCAAAGTCTGTAATGCAGTTGTTACTGGTCTGAGTTCTGGACAAGAATATCAGTTCCGTGTCAAGGCTTACAACGAGAAAGGAAAAAGTGACCCAAGAGTGCTTGGTGTTCCCGTGATAGCCAAAGACTTGACTATCCAGCCCAGTTTTAAGTTACCATTTAACACGTATAGTGTCCAAGCTGGAGAAGATCTTAAAATAGAAATTCCGGTTATAGGCCGACCAAGACCTAAAATTTCTTGGGTCAAAGATGGTGAGCCTTTTAAGCAGACAACAAGAGTAAATGTTGAAGAAACAGCTACTTCAACAATTTTGCACATTAAAGAAAGTAGCAAGGATGACTTTGGAAAATACACTGTAACAGCAACAAATAGTGCAGGCACAGCAACAGAAAATCTCAGCATTATTGTTCTGGAAAAGCCTGGACCTCCAGTTGGACCAGTGAAGTTTGATGAGGTTAGTGCAGACTTCGTGGTCATATCTTGGGAACCTCCAGCCTATACTGGAGGCTGCCAAATAAGTAACTACATTGTAGAAAAGCGAGACACAACCACCACCACTTGGCACATCGTGTCAGCAACGGTTGCAAGAACAACGATTAAAGTGACCAAACTGAAAACAGGCACTGAGTACCAGTTTAGAATTTTTGCTGAAAACAGGTATGGAAAAAGTGCCCCCCTAGATTCCAAACCAGTTATTGTGCAATATCCATTTAAAGAACCTGGACCACCTGGAACTCCTTTTGTGACATCAATCTCAAAAGATCAAATGATGGTACAATGGCACGAGCCAGTTAATGACGGAGGCAGCAAAGTTATTGGCTACCATCTTGAACAGAAGGAAAAGAACAGCATTTTATGGGTCAAGTTAAATAAGACCCCCATTCAAGACACCAAATTCAAAACAACTGGGCTCGATGAAGGCCTTGAATATGAGTTCAGAGTTTCTGCTGAAAATATTGTTGGCATCGGCAAGCCTAGCAAAGTGTCAGAGTGCTTTGTTGCTCGTGATCCATGTGATCCACCTGGTCGCCCTGAAGCCATTGTTATTACAAGAAACAATGTCACACTGAAATGGAAGAAACCTGCCTATGATGGTGGTAGCAAAATAACAGGTTATATTGTAGAAAAGAAAGATCTACCTGATGGCCGGTGGATGAAAGCCAGTTTCACCAATGTATTAGAAACTGAATTTACAGTGAGTGGACTTGTAGAAGATCAAAGATATGAATTCAGAGTAATTGCAAGAAATGCAGCTGGAAACGTTAGTGAACCATCTGAAAGTAGTGGTGCCATTACCGCGAGGGATGAAATTGATGCACCAAATGCCTCACTGGATCCAAAATATAAAGATGTCATTGTTGTTCATGCGGGAGAGACTTTCGTTCTTGAAGCTGATATCCGTGGCAAACCTATACCTGATATTGTTTGGTCAAAAGATGGAAAAGAACTTGAAGAAACAACTGCTAGGATGGAAATTAAATCTACTATTCAGAAAACAACTCTTGTTGTCAAAGATTGCATACGGACTGATGGAGGACAATATATTCTGAAACTCAGCAATGTTGGTGGTACAAAGTCTATACCGATCACTGTAAAGGTACTTGACAGGCCAGGGCCTCCCGAAGGGCCTCTGAAAGTTTCTGGAGTTACTGCAGAAAAATGTTACCTAGCATGGAACCCACCTTTGCAAGATGGTGGTGCTAATATTTCACATTACATCATTGAAAAGAGAGAGACGAGCAGACTCTCCTGGACCCAGGTTTCAACTGAGGTACAGGCCCTTAACTACAAAGTCACTAAACTACTTCCTGGTAACGAATACATTTTCCGTGTCATGGCTGTGAACAAATATGGAATTGGAGAACCCCTGGAATCAGAGCCTGTTATAGCCTGTAATCCTTATAAGCTACCAGGTCCTCCTTCAACACCTGAAGTCTCGGCAATCACCAAGGATTCTATGGTAGTAACATGGGCACGCCCAGTGGATGATGGAGGTGCTGAGATTGAAGGTTACATCCTTGAAAAACGAGATAAGGAAGGCATTAGATGGACCAAGTGCAACAAGAAAACACTCACAGATCTCCGGTTCAGGGTGACTGGCCTTACTGAAGGCCATTCCTATGAGTTCAGAGTTGCTGCTGAAAATGCAGCTGGTGTTGGTGAACCTAGTGAGCCCTCTGTTTTCTACCGTGCATGTGATGCCTTGTATCCACCAGGTCCACCAAGCAATCCGAAAGTGACGGACACTTCTAGGTCTTCTGTGTCCTTGGCATGGAATAAGCCAATTTATGATGGTGGTGCACCTGTTAAAGGTTATGTTATTGAGGTCAAAGAAGCCACTGCTGATGAATGGACAACTTGCACTCCACCAACAGGATTACAAGGAAAGCAGTTCACAGTGACGAAGCTTAAAGAAAACACTGAATATAATTTCCGCATCTGTGCCTTAAATTCTGAAGGCGTAGGGGAACCTGCAACCATACCTGGTTCAGTTGTCGCTCAAGAGAGGACAGAGCCACCAGAAATAGAACTTGATGCTGACCTCAGAAAGGTGGTCGTTCTGCGTGCAAGTACTACTTTACGCTTATTTGTCACTATCAAAGGTCGACCAGAACCTGAAGTTAAATGGGAAAAGGCTGAAGGTATTCTCACTGAGAGGGCCCAGATTGAGGTGACCAGCTCCTACACAATGCTGGTAATTGATAATGTTACCAGATTTGACAGTGGTCGGTATAACCTGACCTTAGAAAATAACAGTGGCTCCAAAACAGCTTTTGTTAACGTTAGAGTTCTTGACTCGCCCAGTGCCCCTGTGAATCTGACTGTAAGAGACGTGAAGAAAGACTCAGTGACTCTGTCCTGGGAACCACCACTTATTGATGGAGGAGCTAAGATTACAAATTACATCGTTGAAAAACGAGAAACTACAAGAAAAGCCTATGCTACTATTACAAACAATTGCACTAAGAATACTTTCAAAATTGAAAATCTACAAGAAGGATGTTCTTATTACTTCCGAGTCTTGGCTTCCAATGAATATGGGATCGGTTTGCCAGCCGAAACAACTGAACCCGTGAAAGTGTCCGAGCCACCCCTCCCCCCTGGAAGAGTAACTCTTGTTGATGTGACCCGTAATACAGCTACAATTAAGTGGGAGAAACCAGAAAGTGATGGTGGCAGCAAAATCACTGGTTACGTAGTCGAGATGCAGTCTAAAGGCAGTGAAAAATGGAGCACTTGCACACAAGTCAAGACTCTAGAAGCAACTATATCTGGCCTAACTGCAGGAGAAGAGTATGTCTTCAGGGTAGCTGCAGTTAATGAAAAAGGAAGAAGTGATCCAAGACAGCTTGGAGTGCCAGTAATTGCAAGGGATATTGAAATAAAGCCTTCCGTTGAGCTTCCTTTCCATACTTTCAACGTAAAGGCTAATGACCAACTCAAGATTGATGTGCCATTCAAAGGAAGACCTCAAGCTACTGTAAGCTGGAAGAAAGATGGTCAGACTCTTAGAGAGACAACTAGAGTCAATGTTTCTTCTTCAAAGACTGTAACAACTCTGTCTATTAAGGAAGCTTCAAGGGAAGATGTTGGAACTTATGAATTGTGTGTTTCAAATAGTGCTGGATCCATAACAGTTCCTATTACTGTAATTGTCCTTGACAGACCAGGACCTCCAGGACCTGTACATATTGATGAGGTTAGTTGTGACAATGTAACCATTTCTTGGACTCCTCCAGAATATGATGGTGGCTGCCAAATTAGCAATTATATTGTTGAAAAGAGAGAAACCACTTCTACAACATGGCAGGTAGTTTCGCAAGCAGTCGCAAGAACATCCATTAAAATCGTTCGTTTGACAACAGGAAGTGAGTATCAGTTCCGTGTTTGTGCAGAAAACCGGTATGGAAAGAGCTCCTACAGCGAATCTTCAGCTGTTGTTGCAGAGTATCCATTCAGCCCCCCAGGGCCTCCTGGTACTCCTAAAGTTGTGCATGCCACAAAATCTACCATGATCGTAACCTGGCAAGTGCCAGTTAATGATGGAGGAAGTCAAGTGATTGGCTATCACCTGGAGTATAAAGAAAGAAGCAGCATTCTTTGGTCAAAAGCAAATAAAACCCTCATTGCAGATACTCAGATGAAAGTCTCTGGTCTTGATGAAGGACTGATGTATGAGTATCGTGTATATGCTGAGAATATTGCTGGAATTGGTAAATGCAGTAAATCTTGTGAGCCAGTTGCTGCAAGAGATCCTTGTGACCCTCCTGGACAACCTGAAGTCACGAACATCACGAGAAAATCCGTGTCACTTAAATGGTCTAAGCCACACTATGATGGTGGAGCTAAAATCACAGGATACATTGTTGAACGTAGAGAACTACCAGATGGCAGGTGGCTGAAGTGCAATTTCACCAACGTGCAAGAAACATACTTTGAAGTTACTGAACTTACTGAAGATCAGCGTTATGAATTCCGTGTTTTTGCAAGGAATGCTGCTGACTCAGTTAGTGAACCATCTGAATCCACTGGACCTATTACAGTTAAAGACGATGTTGAGGCCCCAAGAATTATGATGGATGTCAAGTTCCGAGATGTTATCGTTGTCAAAGCTGGAGAAGTCCTTAAGATAAATGCAGACATTGCAGGGCGACCTCTGCCAGTAATTTCCTGGGCCAAGGATGGTGTAGAAATTGAAGAAAGAGCAAGAACAGAAATTGTCTCAACCGACTGTACTACCTTGTTAACAGTTAAGGACTGTGTAAGACGAGACACTGGGCAGTATGTACTAACACTGAAGAATGTTGCAGGAACTCGGTCTATGGCCATTAATTGCAAAGTCCTTGATAAGCCTGGGCCACCAGCAGGACCACTTGAAATAAATGGTCTCACTGCTGAAAAATGCTCTCTTTCTTGGGGACGTCCCCAAGAAGATGGTGGTGCAGATATTGACTATTACATTGTAGAAAAGCGTGAAACAAGCCGCCTTGCATGGACGATATGTGAAGGAGAGTTAAGAACTACATCCTGTAAAGTGACCAAGTTACTCAAAGGCAATGAATACATATTTAGAGTAACTGGTGTTAATAAGTATGGTGTTGGAGAACCCCTAGAGAGTGTAGCTGTAAGGGCACTAGACCCATTTACAGTTCCAAGTCCACCCACATCTTTGGAAATCACATCTGTGACCAAAGATTCCATGACACTTTGCTGGTCAAGACCTGAGACTGATGGAGGCAGTGAAATCTCTGGATATGTCATTGAAAGGCGAGAGAAAAACAGCCTACGATGGGTGCGTGTAAACAAAAAACCAGTTTATGATCTGAGAGTGAAATCAACAGGACTTCGGGAAGGCTGTGAATATGAATATCGGGTTTACGCAGAAAATGCTGCTGGCCTAAGTCTTCCAAGTGAAACTTCTCCCTTAATTCGGGCAGAAGATCCAGTGTTCTTACCATCTCCTCCATCCAAACCCAAAATTGTGGACTCAGGCAAGACAACTATAACTATTGGCTGGGTTAAGCCCTTGTTTGATGGTGGGGCCCCAATAACTGGATACACTGTAGAATACAAAAAAACAGACGAAACTGACTGGAGAACTGCCATTCAGAGCTTGAGAGGCACCGAATATACAATGAGTGGACTAACAACAGGAGCCGAATATGTTTTCAGAGTGAGATCGATCAATAAGGCTGGTGCTAGTGATCCCAGTGATAGCTCTGACCCCCAAATAGCAAAGGAAAGAGAAGAAGAACCTGTGTTTGATCTCGACAGTGAAATGAGGAAGACCTTGACTGTCAAGGCTGGGTCCTCATTCACCATGACTGTGCCTTTCCGAGGAAGACCAATACCCAACGTCTTATGGAGTAAACCGGACACTGACCTCCGCACCAGAGCGTATATTGACTCCACAGACTCTCGTACATCGCTTACTATTGAAAATGCCAACAGAAATGATTCTGGAAAATACACATTAACAATTCAGAATGTTTTGAGCGCTGCTTCACTGACCTTTGTGGTCAAAGTTTTAGATTCCCCGGGTCCTCCAGCCAATGTTACTGTTCATGAAGTAACCAAAGAGACTGCAGTATTATCCTGGGATGTTCCTGAAAATGATGGGGGAGCACCAGTGAAGAACTACCATGTAGAAAAACGTGAGGCCAGCAAGAAAGCATGGGTCTCCGTCACCAACAACTGTAGCCGCCTCTCCTACAAAGTTACCAACTTACAAGAAGGAGCTATTTACTACTTCAGAGTCTCTGGAGAAAATGAGTTTGGTGTTGGTGCACCAGCTGAAACAAAGGAAGGAGTCAAAATAACAGGTACGTCTTAAGAATAAGGAAAATCTACATATCCATATTAATTTTGCTAAAACAGTGTGAATCATTCTAATTAGTTTAATTCTAATTATAATTGTTTAATCTGAAATGTTTTTGGTTCACACCTCAAACTATTCAACTGTAACAGAATAAACATTTTGTCAATTAAAAACAGAAATTTATATAGCTAGAAATTCAAAATATATGTTGGACTTAAGTAAAATTGACTATAACTATATACAACATATATATTTAGTGTGTGTGTGTGTGTGTGTGTGTGTGTGTGTGTGTACAGAAACTGAAGTTTCTTAAAAGATTCATCATCTTGTTTCTACCCATGATGAATTGGGAAAAATTTTATCATTTTATCTGGTCATCTGACATTTAATTTGAATAATATGACATGTAATGACATAGATTGGGGGAGCTTTGGTTGGCTTAAAAGCCAAAATGGTCCTATAAAAAGTAAAAAAAAAAAAGTTAAAAAAAAGGGGGCACATTCTTATAATCCCAGTACTTGGGAGACTGAGACAGGAGGATCACAGGTTCACGGCCAGCCTCAGCTACTTAGTGAGGCCCTCCGCAACTTAGTGAGACCCTATTTCCAAATAAAGAATAAAAAAATAGGGCTGGGGGTGTAGCTCGGAGGTAGAATGCCCCTGGGTTCAATCCCCGCTACCACAAAAAATAAAATAAAAATAAAAAGTAAAAAAAAACTCAAAGCAAATATATGGCCTTCATTTAAAAGTGTTTTTTTTTAACAATGCATGAAGGATACACATTGGAAAAAATGCAATAATTGTTCCTTTTCTTTCAATACTTTATTTTCTTAGAAAAACCAAGCCCACCTGAAAAACTTGGAGTAACAAGTGTATCCAAAGATAGCGTTTCCCTGAGCTGGTTGAAGCCTGAACACGATGGTGGAAGCAGAATTTTACATTATGTGGTGGAAGCATTAGAAAAAGGCCAGAAAAACTGGGTTAAATGTGCCGTGGTGAAGTCAACCCATCATGTTGTTTCTGGTCTGAGGGAGAATCATGAATACTTTTTCCGGGTCTTTGCTGAAAATCAAGCTGGCCTGAGTGACCCGAGAGAGCTCCTGCTTCCTGTTCTGGTAAAGGAGCAGCTAGGTATGTCTAGTTTTATGTAGAATTAAAATTTGAACTTATTTGCATTGATTTAAGTTAATTTTTTAAAACTCCTTTTCACCTTTATTTTCTATGCTCTTCTTTTCCAGTACCACCTGAGATCGATATGAAGAATTTCCCAAGTCACACTGTGTATGTGAGAGCTGGTTCAAACCTTAAAGTTGACATTCCAATTTCTGGAAAACCACTGCCCAAAGTGACCTTATCAAAAGATGGTGTCCCCCTGAAGGCAACCATGAGATTCAATACAGAAATTACTGCTGAGAACCTGACCATCAACCTTAAAGACAGTGTCACTGCTGATGCTGGGAAATATGAGATCACTGCTGCCAACTCTAGTGGAACAACCAAAACTTTCATTAACATCATTGTGCTGGACAGGCCCGGTCCTCCGACTGGCCCCGTTGTTATTAGTGACATAACGGAAGAGAGTGTGACTCTCAAATGGGAGCCCCCTAAGTATGACGGTGGAAGTCAAGTTACCAATTACATCGTACTCAAGAGGGAAACAAATACCGCAGTGTGGACAGAAGTATCTACAACAGTGGCAAGAACCATGATCAAAGTCATGAAACTGACCACAGGAGAAGAATATCAATTCCGCATTAAGGCGGAGAATCGCTTTGGCATCAGTGATCACATAGATTCAGCTTGCGTGGTTGTCAAACTACCATACAGTAAGTTGTCAGGCTTTTCAGAGATTGCAGGTTTTCATTTACCATGAATATGCCAAATATTTGTATTAACCTATGGGATTTCTTCTCTCCTTTGTAGCAACACCTGGACCACCATCTACACCATGGATCACTAATGCTACTCGAGAAAGCATCACTGTGGCCTGGCATGAACCAGTGTCCAATGGAGGCAGTGCAGTCACAGGCTATCACTTGGAAATGAAAGACAGAAACAGTATTTTATGGCAAAAAGCCAACAAAATGATCATCCGTACAACTCACTTCAAAGTTACAACAATCAGTGCCGGACTTATTTATGAATTCAGGGTGTATGCAGAAAATGCTGCTGGGGTTGGAAAACCCAGCCATCCTTCAGAACCAGTCTTAGCCATTGATGCCTGTGGTATGTATTTGCCATGAGAAGAACAGTTTCGATGACTTAAAAATGCAAATCTTATTTCTGCAAAGCAAAATAAATTGGCTTAAGGGCCACTAATCTTCTTTCTCTTATTACCACAGAACCCCCAAGAAATGTTCGTATCACTGATATTTCAAAGAACTCTGTCAACCTTTCATGGCAGCCACCGACTTTTGATGGTGGAAGCAAGATTACAGGCTACATTGTGGAGAGACGTGACCTTCCAGATGGCAGATGGACCAAGGCCAGCTTCACCAATGTTATTGAGACTCAATTCACTGTCTCCGGCTTGACTCAGAACTCCCAGTACGAATTCCGTGTCTTTGCTAGGAATGCTGTTGGTTCTGTCAGCAATCCATCTGAGGTTGTAGGCCCCATTACATGCATAGATTCTTATGGTAAGCCTTTTTAGAACTTTGAATCCTAACAGCTACTTACTCAATATTTTTCTTACTTTAATAATTTTTACCATGTACTTTAATTAGGTTTTTGGAAGAAATTATGAATGAGCTAGGATACTTGGGAAAATTCTTTAACCTCTCCAGATCTCTTGACTTAAGTATAAAATGATAAATTGGAACTATAAGATATCTAACAGCATTTCCAACTTCAGACTTTTACAATTCTTTGATTGTATGAGTTGGTGCTTTCATTGTATTTTACATGATCAGGAAGGATTAATAATTAACTCCATGGGTGCATCCCCACAGAATAATTCCCTTAAATAAATGAGAGACTAAACAGAGACTTTGATCATGACAGTATTAGAAGCAGCTAACATTTATTGGGTAATTATCATGAATTCTCTCCCTTAGTTCTAATAGCCCTAAGATTAACCCATGTTGTAGAAGAGAAAATTAGGGTTTCTCAGAGTGCTTCCACAACTTCCCCAAAGTGAAGCAGCTCATTAGTGATGGAGTGGGGCTCTGTATAACCCTCTCTAACATCACTATAAGTCTAAAATACATATACATACTTGACCATTCTGGAAAATAAGTGGCAGTGTTGTTGGAGTAAAGAGCTTGTTCACAGTCTTTCTTCTCCATCTGAACTAAAAGAGTAACTTATAACATCTTAAAGTTTAAAAATAATAGATGAATCAGATTATAACTTCAGTGTGTGTGTGTGTCTGTAATTTAGTAAGGGACAATGACCTTAATTTTGGAGGGTGTTACAGCTATTTCTTCATATTTATGGTGTTTTAAATATTTCTCATCTGTTTTTCTTGCAGGTGGACCTGTAATTGACTTGCCTCTAGAATACACAGAAGTTGTCAAATACAGAGCAGGTACATCTGTGAAGCTCAGGGCTGGCATTTCTGGCAAACCTGAGCCTACAATTGAGTGGTATAAAGATGATAAAGAATTACAAACCAATGCACTCGTGTGTGTTGAAAATTCCACTGACCTTGCATCTATACTCATCAAAGATGCCAACCGCCTTAATAGTGGAACCTATGAATTAAAACTAAGGAATGCCATGGGCTCAGCCTCAGCCACCATCAGAGTGCAAATCCTTGGTAAGTGCTCAATACAAGCCAATGTTATGTTTTGTTTGCCTTAAGCTTAGTAATTTAAAATTAGTAGACTTTTTTAAAAATATACTAACATATTGTTTTGTTCTTTCATTGACAGACAAACCAGGACCTCCAGGTGGACCAATTGAATTTAAGACTGTCACTGCTGAAAAGATAACGCTTCTCTGGCGGCCTCCACCTGACGATGGAGGTGCAAAAATCACTCACTACATTGTGGAAAAACGTGAGACAAGCCGCGTTGTGTGGTCTATGGTGGCTGAAAATTTGGAAGAGTGCATCATTACAACCACCAAAATTATCAAAGGAAATGAATACATCTTCCGGGTCCGAGCTGTGAACAAATATGGAATTGGCGAGCCTCTTGAATCTGATGCAGTTGTAGCCAAGAATGCATTTGGTGAGATATGAATTCATTAGAAAACTAAACCAGATGAAAAATTTAAAAATTAACTGTTCTGCTAGCCTGTGGATATATTTTCTTAAAATTATTTTCTTTGGTATCATATCTTATCATCATCCTTTTAGCAAGGTAGAAAATAAAACAAATGCAACTAATATTCTTGGGATTCAAAGATCAAAAAGTAGAACTTACAATGTTGATTCTTTAAACTTATTAGCGTTTTCCTTTCTAAACAGTTACTCCTGGGCCACCGAGCATACCAGAGGTGACAAAGATCACCAAGAACACAATGACCATTGTCTGGAACAGACCAGTTGCAGATGGTGGTAGTGAAATAAGTGGCTATTTCCTTGAAAAGAGAGACAAGAAGAGTCTAGCATGGTTTAAAGTGCTAAAGGAGACTATTCGTGACACCAGACAGAAGGTGACAGGACTCACAGAGAACAGTGACTATCAGTACCGAGTTTGTGCTGTGAATGCCGCTGGACTGGGTCCGTTTTCTGAACCATCTGACTTCTACAAAGCTGCTGATCCTATTGGTAAGTGCTCAGAGATGCAGCATTCTTCACCTGTCTTTCTTTGTATGGCTAAATTGTACATGATTGTGTAACTACCATTTTGTGAATGGCCATTCCAGATCCTCCAGGCCCACCTGCCAAAATAAGAATTGCAGATTCAACTAAGTCATCCATCACTCTTGGCTGGAGTAAACCGGTCTATGATGGAGGTAGTGCTGTTACTGGATATGTCGTGGAGATGAGACAAGGAGAGGAGGAAGAGTGGAATATCGTCTCTACCAGAGGAGAAGTCAGAACTACAGAATATGTGGTCTCTAACCTGCAACCTGGAGTCAATTACTACTTCCAGGTATCTGCAGTAAACTGTGCTGGACAAGGAGAACCTATAACCATGACTGAACCTGTACAAGCTAAAGATATACTTGGTATGTACAACTGATGTGATTATGTTTTTACTGTTTTATCAGAGTACTTCCAGGAAAAACTAATTTTCTTGCTTTTAAAATTCACTATATATGTCCATTCTGTATTTACAGAGGAACCAGAGATCGACCTAGATGTGGCTCTCAGAACCTCTGTTATAGCTAAAGCTGGTGAAGATGTACATATATTGATTCCCTTTAAAGGCAGACCTCCACCTACTGTTACTTGGCGAAAAGATGAGAAGAATCTTGGCAGTGATGCCAGATACAGCATTCAAAACACTGATTCATCTTCGCTACTCATTATTCCCCAAGTTACTCGCAATGATACAGGAAAATATATTCTGACGATAGAAAATGGAGTTGGTCAACCAAAGTCTTCAACTGTGAATGTTAAAGTGCTTGATACACCAGCCGCCTGCCAGAAACTACAGATTAAACATGTTTCTAGAGGCACAGTCACTTTGCTCTGGGATCCTCCCCTCATCGATGGGGGATCTCCCATAATTAACTATGTCATTGAAAAGAGAGATGCCACAAAGAGAACATGGTCTGCTGTGTCACACAAATGCTCCAGTACATCCTTTAAGGTAACAGATTTATCAGAGAAAATTCCATACTTCTTCAGAGTTCTTGCAGAAAATGAAATTGGAATCGGGGAACCCTGTGAAACTACAGAGCCAGTGAAGGCTGCTGAAGTACCTGCTCCTATACGTGATCTCTCAATGAAAGATTCAACAAAAACATCCGTCACCCTGAGCTGGACCAAACCTGACTTTGATGGTGGGAGCATCATCACAGAATATGTTGTGGAAAGGAAAGGCAAAGGCGAACAAGCATGGTCACATGCTGGCATAAGTAAGACATGCGAAATTGAGATTGGCCAACTTAAAGAGCAGTCAGTCCTGGAATTCAGAGTGTCTGCTAAAAATGAGAAAGGACTGAGCGATCCTGTCACTATCGGGCCACTTACAGTGAAAGAACATGTAATTACACCTGAGGTTGACCTGTCAGAAATCCCTGGGGCACAAATCTCAGTGAGAATTGGGCATAATGTACACCTTGAATTACCTTATAAAGGGAAACCCAAACCTTCTATCAGTTGGCTGAAAGATGGTTTGCCATTGAAAGAAAGTGAATATGTTCGTTTCAGTAAAACTGAAAACAAAATTACCCTGAATATTAAGAATGTCAAGAAGGAGAATGGAGGGAAATACACTGTTATTCTTGAAAATGCAGCATGTAGAAACTCATTCCCCATTACGATCATCACCCTCGGCCCACCATCAAAGCCCAAAGGACCCATTCGATTTGATGAAATCAAGGCTGACAGTGCCATCATGTCATGGGATATACCTGAAGATGATGGAGGAGGAGAAATTACTTGTTACAGCATTGAGAAGCGGGAAGCTTCACAAACTAATTGGAAGATGGTATGTTCAAGTGTTGCCAGGACGACTTTCAAAGTTCCTAATCTGGTCAAAGATGCTGAATACCAGTTTAGAGTTAGAGCAGAAAACAGATACGGAGTCAGCGAACCACTTGTTTCAAACATTATTGTGGCAAAACACCAGTTCAGGATTCCTGGCCCTCCAGGAAAGCCAGTTATATACAATGTGACTTCTGATGGCATGTCACTAACTTGGGATGCACCAGTTTATGATGGCGGCTCAGAAGTTACTGGATTCCATGTTGAAAAGAAAGAAAGAAATAGCATCCTCTGGCAAAGAGTTAACACATCACCAATATCTGGAAGAGAATATAGAGCTACTGGGCTAATAGAAGGACTGGATTATCAATTCCGTGTATATGCTGAAAATTCTGCTGGCCTAAGTTCACCAAGTGACCCAAGCAAGTTTACCTTAGCTGTTTCCCCAGTAGGTAAGTAATTATTATTCAAATATATTTAATTAAGCAATCAAATGTGTTAGTAACAAGTAAACACTGATTTTCTTCCATGTTACCACCTTCTTACCTATCTTCTTGTCACTAGACAACTGGCCCCATAAAGGAAGAATGGCTTTAAATCAGTCTATTAATGTAATTTAAAGTTTTCTTTAAAGACTATGAAACAGAAAGTTGAAATTAATGAGTAAAATGTGTTTGTGGGATTTAGTCATGTTATTTTTCTTCCATTGATGATTAAGAGTTGGTTATAGACATAATGACTCATTTAACTTCCTTATAATTTTTCAGACCCACCTGGCACACCTGACTACATCGATGTCACCAGGGAAACCATCACTCTTAAGTGGAACCCACCATTGCGTGATGGTGGCAGTAAGATTGTGGCCTATAGCATTGAGAAACGGCAAGGAAATGATCGCTGGGTTAGATGCAACTTTACTGATGTCAGTGAATGTCAGTACACTGTTACAGGGCTTAGTCCTGGGGATCGATTCGAGTTCAGAATAATTGCAAGAAATGCTGTTGGAACTATAAGCCCACCTTCACAGTCTTCTGGCCTAATTATGACAAGAGATGAAAATGGTAAGCATTTACAACTGATTTTCTATGTCACAAAGAACATTCACATTTTTAAAAAACACTTTTGGCCCTTGGTCTATGAAAGGACAGAAATATCATTTCATACAGATTATCCAAGGTTGTCATGTGGAGAACTAGGTCTTTTCTACCTTTCAGATGAAGAGAAGAAAAAAACATCAATTATTTATGCCATGTCTATTCTTTCATTCCGTTCCCTTATAAAGAGTATGCAAGTGGGAATGAGTGTTTAGGTTTGTAATTTTAACCATTTATACTTAATAGAAAAGTTCCCAAGAATAGCTGTCCATCTCTACTGAAGTTATTAAAATACAATATATACCCAACCGTACAATCATCACCTTGTTTAAGTGTAGCTGATAGCCTCTGGTGGGAACTTAATTGAATATGCAGAACCATCAGGAAGTAAATGACCTATAAAGGGTTCATTGTTTCTTTTTACAAATGGCAATGAAAATTAATAACATGGCAGATGTAATAGAGGGAATAGCCTAATGGTAGACAAATATTTACTCTCATAACCTAAATGCAATTATCAATTCTACTTTCAAAACAGCCTTTGGTAGCACAGAAATCATTACCTTGCCAGACTTTATGACATGGTACTCATTAAAATACATGTTTACATATGTCTTTATTAAACCAAACTAACACACTATTATTTCTATTTCTTTTATAGTTCCACCAACAGTGGAGTTTGGACCTGAATACTTTGATGGTCTCGTTATTAAGTCTGGAGAAAGCCTTAGAATTAAAGCTTTAGTACAAGGACGACCAGTACCTAGAATAACTTGGTTCAAAGATGGAGTTGAAATCGAAAAGAGAATGAATATGGAAATAACCGATGTCCTTGGATCCACCAGCCTCTTTGTTAGAGATGCTACTCGGGACCATCGTGGTGTATACACAGTGGAAGCCAAAAATGTGTCTGGTTCCACAAAAGCAGAAATTACAGTAAAAGTACAAGGTATTTTTAAAATAACTTCTTAATAGTACTATTTACAGGACGTGAATTAAGGACATGCTAAATTATATTTTAATGGACAAGGAAAAGGAAACTAACTCTGGAAATTTTTCTTATAGATACACCAGGAAAAGTAGTTGGGCCAATCAGATTCACCAATATTACCGGTGAGAAGATGACCCTGTGGTGGGATGCGCCACTCAATGACGGCTGCGCTCCCATCACCCACTACATCATTGAAAAGCGGGAAACAAGCAGACTCGCTTGGGCATTAATCGAGGATAAATGTGAAGCTCACAGTTACACTGCCATTAAACTCATCAACGGCAATGAATACCAGTTCCGTGTTTCTGCAGTTAACAAGTTCGGTGTTGGCAGGCCCCTTGATTCTGACCCAGTGGTTGCTCAAATACAATACAGTAAGTTTCCATTTTTACTAAATGGTACTCTGTCATAAGATCAACTTTCCAAGCAAATGTATCTAACCGGTTTGGGTTTCCCCCCACGTTTTACAGCTGTTCCTGATGCCCCTGGCACTCCAGAACCTAGCAATGTAACAGGCAATAGCATTACACTGACATGGGCCAGACCAGAATCAGATGGTGGCAATGAGATTCAACACTATATCCTTGAAAGGAGAGAAAAGAAGAGCACAAGGTGGGTCAAAGTGATCAGCAAACGACCCATCTCTGAGACGAGATTCAAAGTCACTGGTCTGACAGAAGGCAATGAGTATGAATTCCACGTCATGGCTGAAAATGCTGCAGGAGTAGGACCTGCAAGCGGCATCTCAAGGCTAATCAAATGTAGAGAACCTGTTAATCCGCCCAGTGCTCCCACTGTGGTCAAAGTGACAGACACATCGAAGACAACTGTGAGCTTGGAATGGTCCAGGCCAGTCTTTGATGGCGGCCTGGAAATAATTGGGTACATTATAGAAATGTGCAAAGCTGACTTAGGAGACTGGCACAAGGTGAATACTGAGGCATGTGTGAAAACAAGATATACAGTCACCGATCTCCAAGCAGGTGAAGAATACAAATTCCGGGTCAGTGCTATCAATGGTGCTGGAAAAGGAGACAGCTGTGAAGTGACTGGCACTATTAAAGCAGTCGACCGCTTAACAGCCCCCGAGTTAGACATCGACGCGAACTTCAAGCAGACTCACATCGTCAGAGCTGGGGCTAGTATTCGCCTTTTCATTGCCTACCAGGGTAGACCTACTCCTACAGCCGTGTGGAGCAAGCCAGACTCTAACCTTAGCATTCGGGCTGATATCCATACAACAGACTCCTTCAGTACCCTCACCATAGAAAACTGCAACAGAAATGATGCAGGGAAATACACCCTTACTGTGGAAAACAACAGTGGCAGGAAGTCGATCACATTCACCGTAAAGGTGCTGGACTCTCCAGGACCACCTGGTCCAATTACTTTCAAGGATGTGACCCGGGGATCTGTTACATTGATGTGGGATGCTCCTCTCCTTGATGGTGGTGCCCGAATCCATCACTATGTGGTAGAGAAACGTGAGGCGAGCCGCCGTAGCTGGCAGGTTATCAGTGAAAAATGTACTCGTCAGATCCTCAAGGTCAGTGACCTGGCAGAAGGTGTCCCATACTATTTCCGTGTTTCTGCAGAAAATGAATATGGTGTTGGAGAACCCTATGAAATGCCAGAACCCATTGTAGCCACAGAACAGCCTGCTCCACCTAGGAGACTTGATGTTGTTGACACCAGCAAATCCTCCGCAGTCTTAGCTTGGCTTAAACCTGACCATGATGGGGGGAGTAGGATCACTGGCTACCTGCTTGAAATGAGACAAAAGGGGTCTGACTTCTGGGTCGAAGCTGGTCACACCAAACAGATGACTTTCACAGTTGAGCGCCTTGTTGAGAACACTGAATATGAATTCCGTGTGAAGGCCAAGAATGATGCTGGCTATAGCGAACCCAGGGAAGCCTTCTCATCTGTCATCATCAAGGAGCCTCAGATTGAGCCCACTGCTGATCTCACTGGAATTACCAATCAGCTCATAACCTGCAAAGCAGGAAGCACATTTACCATTGACGTGCCGATCAGTGGTCGCCCTGCCCCCAAAGTAACATGGAAACTGGAAGAAATGAGACTCAAGGAGACAGATCGAATGAGTATCACAACAACAAAAGACAGGACCACCCTGTCTGTAAAGGACAGCATGAGAGGCGACTCTGGCAGATACTTCTTGACCCTGGAAAATACAGCTGGAGTTAAAACATTCACCATCACAGTTGTGGTCATTGGAAGGCCAGGTCCAGTAACTGGCCCCATTGAGGTCTCATCTGTCTCAGCTGAATCATGTGTCCTGACATGGGCTGAACCTAAAGATGATGGTGGCACCGAAATTACTAATTACATAGTTGAAAAGCGTGAGTCAGGACAAACAGCTTGGCAGCTCATCAATTCCAGCGTCAAGCGCACTCAGATTAAGGTCACTCACCTCACAAAATACATGGAATATTCTTTCCGCGTCAGTTCAGAGAACAGATTTGGTGTCAGCAAGCCTCTAGAATCAGCACCAATCGTTGCTGAGCATCCATTCGGTAAGAAAAATAAAAATCATATTTCATTGTCCCAATTATTAATTGTTTCCACTGGATTTTATAAGATTTATTCTTGATACCTTTGTTTACATTTAGTCCCACCAAGTGCTCCAACCAGACCTGAAGTCTACTATGTGTCTGCCAACACCATGTCAATTCGTTGGGAAGAACCCTACCATGATGGTGGCAGTAAAATCATTGGCTACTGGGTTGAGAAGAAAGAACGTAACACCATTCTTTGGGTGAAGGAAAACAAAGTGCCATGTTTAGAATGCAACTACAAAGTGACTGGTCTAGTAGAAGGACTGGAATATCAGTTCAGAACTTACGCACTCAATTCTGCAGGGGTTAGCAAGGCCAGTGAAGCTTCGAGACCTATGATGGCTCAAAACCCAGTCGGTATGTATTAAAGCTTAAAGGTACCTTTGTTTACGACTATTTTGGGTATTAGTAGAACTCAAGAGTTGTGTTTTTCAACCTCATTTTTGCATCCCTTCTAGATGCACCAGGAAGACCAGAAGTGACAGATGTCACAAGATCAACAGTATCACTGATTTGGTCTGCCCCAGTGTATGATGGAGGCAGCAAGGTTGTGGGCTACATCATAGAGCGTAAGCCAGTCAGCGAGGTTGGAGATGGTCGCTGGCTCAAGTGCAACTATACCATCGTATCTGACAATTTCTTCACTGTGACTGCTCTCAGCGAAGGAGACACTTACGAATTCCGTGTGTTGGCCAAGAATGCAGCAGGAGTAATCAGCAAAGGGTCAGAATCCACAGGCCCCGTCACTTGCCGAGATGAATACGGTAAGAAATAGTCAATGTTTTCCTTTTAAATTATTACATTCATGTGAAAATAAACCATCAAATATTCATTCACATCTGCTTTGTCTCTGGACAGCTCCACCCAAAGCCGAGCTGGATGCCAGATTACAGGGCGACCTGGTGACCATCAGAGCAGGTTCGGATCTTGTTCTTGATGCTGCTGTTGGTGGCAAACCTGAACCCAAGATTATCTGGACCAAAGGAGACAAGGAACTAGACTTCTGTGAGAAAATCTCTTTGCAGTATACTGGCAAACGAGCAACTGCCGTGATCAAGTTCTGTGACAGAAGTGACAGCGGGAAATACACATTAACAGTGAAGAATGCCAGTGGAACCAAGGCCGTGTCTGTCATGGTCAAAGTACTTGGTAAGCATGTCAAATGTCCTGGCACTGTTAGTGCTTTTTCAAATGTTAGCAGAAAGAAGGATCTTCATCGTGGCCTGTCATTACGCCTGTTTCAGATTCCCCTGGTCCATGTGGAAAACTCACCGTCAGCAGAGTCACAGAGGAGAAGTGCACTTTAAGCTGGAGCCTTCCTCAGGAAGATGGAGGAGCAGAAATAACTCACTACATTGTAGAACGACGTGAGACTAGCAGACTCAATTGGGTGATTGTTGAAGGCGAATGCCCAACCCAATCCTACGTAGTTACCAGACTCATCAAGAACAATGAATACACTTTCCGAGTGAGAGCAGTAAACAAATATGGCCCTGGTGTGCCTGCTGAATCAGAGCCAATCGTAGCCAGAAACTCATTCAGTGAGTATTAACCTGTTCAAACAATTTTGTGATTGAATTGTAAGGAGATTGGGGAGTGGGGAGAAGGGCTGTCATGTTAATAGTGATTTTGTGCAATTCTCATCACCCTCATTTTCATAAAATACAGCTATTCCATCCCAACCTGGCATACCTGAAGAAGTTGGGGCTGGCAAAGAGCATATTATTATTCAGTGGACAAAACCTGAATCTGATGGTGGCAATGAGATCAGCAACTACCTAGTAGACAAACGTGAGAAGAAGAGCCTGCGCTGGACACGTGTCAACAAAGACTACGTGGTGTATGATACCAGGCTGAAGGTGACCAGCCTGATGGAAGGTTGTGACTACCAGTTCCGGGTGACTGCAGTGAATGCTGCTGGGAACAGTGAGCCCAGTGAGGCTTCCAACTTCATTTCATGCAGAGAACCATCCTGTGAGTCCTAAGAATCACACATTAACACAATGCCCACCAAAACCACGTCGCAAGCCGGGCGTGGTGGCGCACGCTTGTAATCCCAGTACTTTGGGAGGCGGAGACCGGAGAATCCGGGTTCGCGGCCAGCCTCAGCTCTCTCTCTCTCTCTCTCTCTCTCTCTCTCTCCCCCTGTCTCTCTCCCTGTCTCTCTCTCTCTCTACTTAGTGAGGCCCTCCGCAACTTCGTGAGACCCGGTTTCAAAATAATGTATAAAAAATAGGGCCAGGGGCGTACCGGGGAGGTAGAATGCCCCTGCGTTCAATCCCCAGTACCGCAAAAAAAAAAACCACGTGACAATTTTCCAGCATGCTATTTCCAAGCGCTTATAGAAATTATGAAAAGTATATGTCTACAAAATCATATGCCTATTAGTGTGATCTTAAATATAGCCTAAGTCAGAGAACATTTTAACTGTTACTTCTCTTAGCAAGTTAGCATTAGGATTGCTTGAAAATTATTGCAGTATTCTTCTAATCTATGAAAAATATTCTACTATCAATATGAAAGATACATTTTGTTGCCTGGTATGGTGGCACACATCTGGAATCCCAGTATTTGGAGGCTGAGATAAGAGGATCACAGGTTCAAGGCTAGCCTTGGAGACTTAGTGAGACCCCATTTGAAAATAAAAAATAAAACAGGGCTGGTGGTAGAGCTCAGAGGTATAATGCCCCCGAGTTCAATCTCTAGTACCACACACACATACACACAAAGAAATATTTTGTACATCTTCCCAAGAATAGATAAAAATGAATTGTACTGATGATAATATCTACTGAAAAAGGAAAAAAGTGCCTTTTCAGAAGAGGCTCAGCAGGAATATTCTAATATTTTAAAAATTTACTAACAATAATTGTTATAAGAGCTTCAAAATTAAGAGGCAAATCCTTTTATAGTTTGAGCCCAAGGAACAAGTCAATGGGACTGAAAAGTAATGAACTGATTCTTATAATCATTAGAAACATAGAGGCGACCAGTGAATGATGAACAACTAAAGAAAAATCCCTGAGAATGGGTTAAGCAATGAGCTTAGCTAACAGGGAATATACCATAGATAGCTGAAGTAGTAGGGAAGAAACATCTCCCTTCCTAAAGTAGTTCAATCCTTAAACTAATAATAATAATGATAGTAATAACATGGCACACAGTGCTGTCCTGTAATATCAGGAAAGTTCAGTTACAACGATGGCCTTGGTGAGTGTGAACCAAGAGCAATAATGCTTTGCGAGCCTTGAAAACCAAAATTACGTATCTATATACTACTTTTTAAACTCCACAGACACCCCTGGACCACCGTCTGCTCCAAGAATTGTGGATACCACCAAGCGCAGCATTAGTTTGGCATGGACCAAGCCCATGTATGATGGTGGCGCTGACATCATAGGCTATGTTCTTGAAATGCAAGAGAAGGACACTGATCAGTGGTACCGAGTACATACCAATGCCACAATCAGAAATACTGAATTCACTGTGCCAGACCTTAAAATGGGCCAGAAATATTCTTTCAGAGTTGCAGCTGTGAACGTGAAGGGTATGAGCGAATACAGTGAAACAATTGCTGAAATTGAGCCCGTGGAAAGACTAGGTATTTATAATATAAGCTTTTAAGTGGATTAATTTCTCAACCCCCTAACCCCGTGTTCATGAATTAATTGCATTTTGATATTTACTTTCCAGAAATACCAGATCTTGAACTTGCAGATGACCTAAAGAAGACTGTGACCATCAGGGCTGGGGCCTCATTGCGCCTGATGGTGTCTGTATCTGGAAGACCACCTCCTGTCATCACATGGAGCAAAAAGGGCATTGACCTTTCAAACAGGGCAATTATTGACAACACTGAGAGCTATTCTCTACTTATTGTGGACAAAGTTAATCGGTATGATGCTGGAAAATATACCATTGAAGCCGAAAATCAATCTGGCAAAAAATCAGCAACTGTCCTTGTTAAAGTATATGGTAAGTATTCTTCTCAAAATTGATGATGCTGTGAATGGATTCTCTAAAATGGTACACCTGGATGTATGGTTCATCACCTCTCCAGAGAGGACCTATGTAGATTATATTATCCTGTCCCCCCATCTATCAGCCAAAGAGAACATATGAATTTTTTATTGTATTTTTTAGATACTCCTGGTCCCTGTCCTTCAGTGAAAGTTAAGGAAGTATCAAGAGATTCTGTGACTATTACTTGGGAAATTCCCACAATTGATGGCGGAGCTCCAGTCAGCAATTACATCATTGAGAAACGTGAAGCAGCCATGAGAGCATTCAAGACGGTGACTACCAAATGCAGCAAGACACTTTACCGAATTTCCGGACTTGTAGAAGGAACCATGTACTATTTCAGAGTGCTGCCCGAAAACATTTATGGTATTGGAGAACCTTGTGAAACATCTGATGCAGTGCTAGTCTCAGAAGTGCCTCTCGTGCCTACAAAACTAGAAGTGGTTGATGTTACCAAATCCACTGTCACCCTTGCCTGGGAAAAGCCACTCTACGATGGTGGCAGCAGACTCACTGGGTATGTTCTGGAGGCCTGCAAAGCTGGCACAGAAAGATGGATGAAGGTTGTCACCTTAAAACCCACAGTCCTAGAGCACACTGTGATTTCTTTAAATGAAGGCGAACAGTATTTATTTAGAGTGAGAGCACAAAATGAGAAAGGTGTGTCAGAGCCAAGAGAGATCGTCACAGCCGTGACAGTACAAGATCTCAGAGGTATGTACTGAACAGCCAAAAAATAACAATAGAAAGGTCAAATAAAAACATTCAGAATTCATGACACTTTTTATCATTGGAAATAACGCTAAAAAATAAATGCCTAATTTCTTTCTTGTAGTATTGCCAACAATCGATCTTTCTACAATGCCTCAAAAGACCATCCATGTCCCAGCTGGCCGACCAATAGAGCTGGTGATACCTATCGCGGGCCGCCCACCTCCTACTGCTTCCTGGTTCTTTGCTGGTTCGAAACTGAGAGAATCAGAGCGTATCACAGTTGAAACTCATACTAAAGTAACTAAATTAACCATCCGTGAAACCACCATAAGAGATACTGGAGAATATACACTTGAATTAAAGAATGTTACTGGAACTACTTCAGAGACTATTAAAGTTATCATTCTTGGTAAGGATGTGTGACAAGGAAACAAGAAACTTGTTGAAGTTCAGTCACCCAATTTGGATTTGAAGTGAAAAATTAATTTCCTGGGTTTCTTTTTCTTTCACAGACAAGCCTGGTCCACCAACAGGGCCCATCAAGATTGATGAAATTGATGCTACATCAGTGACCATTTCTTGGGAACCACCTGAATTGGATGGCGGTGCCCCATTGAGTGGTTATGTGGTAGAACAACGTGATGCTCATCGTCCAGGATGGCTGCCAGTTTCTGAATCAGTAACTAGACCAACATTTAAGTTTACTAGACTCACTGAAGGAAACGAGTACGTGTTCCGTGTGGCTGCAACAAACCGCTTCGGGATTGGCTCTTACCTGCAGTCTGAGGTCATAGAATGTCGCAGCAGCATCAGTAAGTCCTCAGACCCTTCTACCCCTCTCCCTACCTCGAATTCTGAGTGTTAACAAAAGGGAATTTGTTTTCATTATGCCCTGTTGTAAAGACAAATAGCTCACAAAATTAACTCCAGAATTTTTCTAAAGTTTCTAAACCTTTCCTTGGAAGTTTTCAACACAGTTAGATTTTTTTAATGTCTTCACTCTTATGAAAGAGAGAAGGAAGCTATGAAAGGAGGATGGAAATTTGGAAGGAAAGAAGATGGGGGGACGGAAGACAGACAAGCTATGTTATAGTGAGAAAAATACAGAGTGTATGCTTAATAAACATAAAATCAAAGAATAACAGCGAAAAAGCACAAAAATGAAAGTGTTGGGAAAATAGTTACAAGTGTCTTATATACCATTTAAAATACCAACTGAAGCTGGGCGTGGTGGTGCACGCTTATAATCCCAGTACTTGGGAGGCTGAGACTGGAGGATCCAGGTTCATGGCCAGCCTCAGCTACTTAGTGAGGCTCTCTGCACTGTTTCAAAATAAAGAATAAGCCGGGCGTGGTGGCGCACGCTTGTAATCCCAGTACTTTGGGAGGCGGAGACCCGAGGATCTGGGTTTACAGCCAGCCTCAGCTCTCTCTCTCTCCCTCCCTGTCTCTCTCTCTCTCTCTAGCTAGTGAGGCCCTCTGCAACTTCGTGAGACCTGGTTTCAAAATAAAATACAAAAAAAAAATAGGGCTGGGGGTATAGCGTGGAGGTAGAACACCCCTGGGTTCAATCCCCAGTACTGCAAATACATAAATAAATAAATAAATAAATAAATAAATAAATAATAAAAAATCAGGCTGGGGGTTTAGCGCGGAGGTAGAATGCCCCCGGGTTCAATCCCCAGTACTGCAAAAAAAAAAAAAATACCAACTGAAAGCTAAGATGCACACAACTGAGTATTTTAATGTGTTCATATTGCCATATCATGTTTACCTCTGTCTTATCACAGGTATTCCTGGACCTCCAGAAACATTACAGATATTTGATGTCTCCCGTGATGGCATGACACTTACTTGGTATCCACCTGAAGATGATGGTGGCTCCCAGGTGACTGGATACATTGTGGAACGCAAAGAAGTGAGAGCAGAACGATGGGTCCGCGTAAATAAAGTACCAGTGACAATGACACGGTACCGATCCACTGGCCTTATTGAAGGCTTAGAATATGAACACCGTGTCACAGCCATTAATGCAAGAGGGACTGGAAAACCAAGTCGTCCTTCCAAACCCATTGTTGCCATGGATCCAATTGGTAAATACACTTTGTATAAGTTTATTGAGACATAATTCACATGTAGTAAATTTCATACTTCTGAAGTATATAGTTCTGTAAAATGTACTGTTTTGGAATTACTACCACAGTCAAACCATAGAATATAGAATAGAAAGATACAGAAAACAAAAGAACAGTCTAATACTAGTAGTCTTTATCTCAACAACTCACTGAATTTGTTAGATGGCACAGTTGATTTCCAGCTCTGCAGCAACTTTAACAAGTTTGTTTTTGTCTCATTCTTCTTCCCAGCTCCACCAGGAAAGCCACAAAATCCAAGAGTTACTGATACAACAAGGACATCAGTCTCACTAGCCTGGAGTGTTCCAGAAGATGAAGGAGGATCTAAAGTCACAGGCTACTTGATTGAGATGCAAAAAGTAGATCAACATGAATGGACCAAATGTAATACCACCCCAACCAAGATTCGGGAGTATACTCTGACACACCTGCCTCAGGGCGCTGAATACAGATTCCGTGTCCGAGCTTGTAACGCTGGTGGACCTGGGGAGCCTGCTGAGGTGCCAGGAACAGTCAAAGTCACTGAAATGCTTGGTAAGATACTCGATCATTTACTTTCTGCTATGCTTGTCTTAAGACTTATTCCTATTCCCTTCTCACAAAAAAATTCTAATTTGTAATACTACCTTTTCCCCCCAGAATATCCTGACTATGAACTTGATGAAAGATACCAGGAAGGTGTCTTTGTAAGACAAGGTGGAGTCATCAGACTTTCCATACCAATCAAAGGAAAACCATTCCCAATATGTAAATGGACCAAGGAAGGCCTTGATATTAGCAAGCGTGCCATGATTGCCACATCTGACACACACACTGAGCTTGTGATCAAAGAAGCAGACAGAGAAGATTCTGGAACTTATGACTTGGTTCTGGAAAACAAATGTGGCAAGAAGACTGTTTACATCAAGGTCAAGGTGATAGGAAGTCCTAACACCCCAGAAGGGCCACTTGAATATGATGACATCCAAGCCCGCTCTGTAAGGGTCAGCTGGAGACCTCCAGCTGACGATGGTGGTGCTGACATCTTAGGCTACATCCTTGAGAGAAGAGAAGTGCCTAAGGCTGCCTGGTATACCATTGATTCCAGAGTCCGTGGTACATCTCTCGTGGTAAAAGGCCTCAAAGAAAATGTGGAATACCATTTCCGTGTTTCAGCAGAAAACCAGTTTGGCATCAGCAAGCCCTTGAAATCTGAGGAACCAGTCATACCAAAAACACCACTGAGTAAGTGTTCTCTCAACCCGAAATTATAAAAATTATTACAGTGTTTTGTTTTATAAGTGAAAGCCATCAGCTCATAAGATTTGGGACTGTCCTCTGACACGTGTGCTTTCCACTTTGTTTATAGATCCTCCAGAGCCCCCAAGCAATCCTCCAGAAGTACTCGATGTGACCAAGAGTTCTGTTAGCTTGTCCTGGTCCCGACCCAAAGATGATGGTGGCTCCCGAGTCACAGGCTACTACATTGAACGCAAGGAGACATCAACCGACAAGTGGGTCAGACACAACAAGACTCAGATAACCACCACGATGTACACTGTCACCGGGCTTGTTCCCGATGCTGAATATCAGTTCCGCATCATCGCACAGAACGATGTTGGCCTAAGTGAGACCAGCCCTGCATCTGAACCAGTTGTTTGCAAAGATCCATTTGGTAAGGAAAGAGTTTCCTGGTGGGCTAAAAGCAAAGCGGCAAGCCATCTTTAGTCTTTTCCTCTCATTTCACCAGTAAATATAATTCTCTTTTCAATTGTCTTAAAATATTCCAGATAAACCAAGTCAACCAGGAGAACTTGAGATTCTTTCAATATCCAGAGATAGTGTCACTTTACAGTGGGAAAAACCTGAATGTGATGGAGGCAAAGAAATCCTTGGATACTGGGTTGAATATAGACAGTCCGGAGAGAGCGCCTGGAAGAAAAGCAATAAGGATCGTATCAAGGACAAGCAGTTCACAATAGGGGGGTTGCTGGAAGCTACTGAATATGAATTCAGAGTTTTTGCTGAAAATGAGACTGGGCTTAGCAGACCTCGAAGAACAGCAATGTCTATAAAGACTAAACTAACATGTAAGTAGTCTTTAGTTCTCTGCTTATAATGGACAAACTAAACAACATGTTAAGACTAATTCCTCCTCTATACTAAATAGAGCTCTGGCAAGCTTTCTTAGAGATCAAGTGTTTGAAAAGAAATTATTCACTTTGGCATATGCACACATAGAGGATAACTGAAAAGTTCAATAGGAAGCCATTGAAGGTATATAATACTAGATGTTAGGTGTGGTGAACGAAGCACATTCCTAGAGCAGTTTCTCCCTCTAATGCAATGGGGTTTTTAAAATGCCTTCTAGCAAGATTTGAAGGGTTAACAAATGTATCCAACTGTAATGAACCTAAGGGCAAGAATATTATAGGTTTATAGAGAGAACTCATATTTCACCAACCTTATATTACATTGTTAATGCCTTCCCAATCATAAAGAGAAAAGTCAATCTATATGATGATGTGTTCAATTAGTCTATTTTCCACATGGCCATAGGAAAATAGCCATAAAGAGTCTATAAGAATTAGACTTATATGTACCTCATAGTATCTAATAGTGTTTGTCAATAGGCTAAACTCATTCCTCATATACAAGGGCAGAAGATAGATTCTGTAATTATAGATTCAGTTGAAACAATGCATTTAATATTATCTTTCATCTTCTTCAGCTGGAGAGGCCCCAGGAGTACGTCAAGAAATGAAGGATGTTACCACCAAATTGGGTGAACCTGCCCAGCTCTCATGCCAGATTGTTGGAAGGCCTCTTCCTGACATTAAATGGTACCGATTTGGTAAGGAGCTCATACAAAGCCGGAAGTACAAAATGTCTTCAGATGGCCGCACACATACTCTGACAGTAATGACAGATGAACAAGAAGATGAAGGTGTTTATACCTGCATAGCTACCAATGAAGTTGGAGAAGCAGAAACCAGTAGTAAGCTTCTCCTGCAAGCAGCACCGCAGTTCCATCCTGGTTACCCACTGAAAGAGAAATATTACGGTGCTGTGGGTTCTACACTTCGACTTCATGTGATGTACATTGGTCGCCCAGTACCTTCCATGACTTGGTTCCATGGCCAGAAACTTTTGCAAAACTCAGAAAACATTACTATTGAGAACACTGAGCACTATACTCATCTCGTGATAAAGAACGTCCAGCGTAAGACTCATGCTGGGAAATATAAAGTTCAGCTCAGCAATGTTTTAGGAACAGTTGATGCCACGCTTGATGTGGAAATACAAGGTATTTTGTTTCTGCTTTCAGTGATTTTAAAAAACAAAAATATTGAGGAACATGCTCTGAAAACCACTACAATTGTATTTTCTCCCAACAGATAAACCAGACAAACCTACAGGACCAATTGTGATTGAAGCTCTACTGAAGAACTCTGTGGTGATCAGCTGGAAAGCACCTGCCGATGATGGTGGCTCCTGGATCACCAACTATGTGGTGGAGAAGTGCGAGGCCAAGGAGGGGGCTGAATGGCAATTGGTGTCTTCAGCCATCTCAGTGACAACCTGTAGAATCGTGAACCTCACAGAAAATGCTGGCTATTATTTCCGGGTTTCAGCTCAGAACACCATGGGCATCAGTGATCCCCTAGAGGTCTCCTCAGTTGTGATCATTAAGAGTCCATTTGGTGAGTACGGCCTCATTCCTCTCTATCTCTTATCTCATATGCTAAGATGCTGGTTTTACATAAAACTCTTGAACAGAAATAAATTTGGAAAGGAAATAGCAAAGATTCAGATAAAGTTTAGTGCCTTGGCTCTCACTTTAATTGAATGTTTACATATCTAAAGGGGGAAATATAAACTCTATTCCCTTCTTCCTTATGAAGGAATTTTGTTGTTTGATAAGTTTCTTAGCATAAAGTAATCAGTTTCATCTGTCTGGAATAGTTATTTGTGTGTGTGTGTGTGTGTTGCTGTGGATTGAACCAAGGGGCATTCTACCTCCAACCTTCACCCCCAGCCCTATTTTTTTTTTTTTAATTTGGAAACAGGGTCATGTTCAGTTGGCTAAGGGCCTTGCTAAATTGCCGAGGCTGGCTTCAAACCTGTGATCCTCCTGTCTCAGCCTCACAAGTATTAGGATTACAGGCGTGCACCACCATGCCCAGCTGGAATAGCTACTTTTAGTAGAACTTTGGAATCATTCTGTTTTTAAAAATTAGCTTTTAATAATGATGGCCGTTTCTTTTTTTATTGGTGCATTGTAATCATACATCTTGATGGGTTTCAGGGTGTTAGAAGTATATATGTACACATCGGTCAATTAGCCCTCAATGATGCCTGTTTCGCCTCATGACATAATTTTTTTCCTTTTAATAGAAAAGCCAAATGCTCCTGGCAAACCAACTATTACTGCTGTCACAAAAGATTCTTGTGTTGTGGCTTGGAAGCCGCCTGCCAGTGATGGGGGCGCAAAGATTAGAAATTACTACCTTGAGAAGCGTGAGAAGAAGCAGAATAAATGGATCGCTGTGACAACAGAAGAAATTCGAGAAACTGTCTTTTCAGTGCAAAACCTTATTGAAGGTCTTGAATATGAGTTCCGTGTGAAATGTGAAAACCTAGGTGGGGAAAGCGAATGGAGTGAAATATCAGAACCTGTCACTCCCAAATCTGACGTCGCAATTCAGGCACCCCACTTTAAAGAGGAACTGAGGAATCTAAATGTGAGATACCAAAGCAATGCTACTTTGGTCTGCAAGGTGACTGGTCATCCAAAACCCATTGTGAAATGGTACAGACAAGGCAAAGAAATCATTGCCGATGGATTAAAGTACAGGATTCAAGAATTTAAGGGTGGTTACCACCAGCTCATCATTGCAAGTGTCACAGACGATGACGCCACAGTTTACCAAGTCAGAGCTACCAACCAAGGGGGATCTGTGTCTGGCACTGCCTCCTTGGAAGTAGAAGGTAAACAATCAGTAAACATTAGATTTGTCTTACAAGGCCTATCATCAATTTGAGGGGGTGCACTTAAATGGATATAGTCAGATATTGCTAAATCTAATTCTTTCTTTTATTCTGATACAGTTCCAGCTAAGATACACTTGCCTAAGAATCTTGAAGGCATGGGAGCAGTTCATGCTCTCCGGGGTGAGGTCATCAGCATCAAGATCCCCTTCAGTGGCAAACCAGATCCCGTGATCACCTGGCAGAAAGGTCAAGATCTCATTGACAATAATGGCCACTACCAAGTTATTGTCACAAGATCCTTCACATCGCTTGTTTTCCCCAATGGAGTGGAGAGAAAAGATGCTGGTTTCTATGTGGTCTGTGCTAAAAACAGATTTGGAATTGATCAAAAGACAGTTGAACTGGATGTGGCTGATGTTCCTGACCCACCCAGAGGAGTCAAAGTTAGTGATGTCTCCCGAGATTCTGTCAACTTAACGTGGACAGAGCCAGCTTCTGATGGTGGCAGCAAAATCATCAACTATATTGTTGAAAAATGTGCAACTACTGCAGAAAGATGGCTCCGTGTAGGACAGGCCCGAGAAACACGTTATACCGTAATCAACTTATTTGGAAAAACAAGTTACCAGTTCCGGGTGATAGCTGAAAATAAGTTTGGCCTGAGCAAGCCTTCTGAGCCTTCAGAACCAACTATAACCAAGGAAGATAAGACCAGAGCTTTGAACTATGATGAAGAGGTAGATGAAACCAGGGAGGTTTCCATGACTAAAGCATCTCACTCTAAAACCAAGGAACTCTATGAGAAATATATGATTGCTGAAGATCTTGGACGTGGTGAGTTTGGAATTGTCCACCGTTGTGTTGAAACAGCCTCAAAGAAGACATTCATGGCCAAATTTGTCAAAGTCAAAGGGACTGATCAGGTTTTGGTAAAGAAGGAGATTTCCATCCTAAACATTGCAAGGCACAGAAACATCTTATACCTCCATGAGTCATTTGAAAGCATGGAAGAATTAGTTATGATCTTTGAGTTCATATCAGGACTCGACATATTTGAACGCATTAATACAAGTGCTTTTGAACTTAATGAAAGAGAAATTGTAAGTTATGTGCGCCAAGTCTGCAAAGCACTTGAGTTCTTACATAGTCATAATATTGGGCACTTTGACATTAGACCAGAAAATATCATTTACCAAACAAGAAGAAGTTCCATCATTAAAATAATAGAATTTGGTCAGGCCCGTCAGCTGAAGCCAGGGGACAACTTCAGGCTTCTGTTCACTGCCCCTGAATACTATGCACCCGAAGTCCACCACCATGATGTTGTCAGCTCAGCCACAGATATGTGGTCACTTGGTACACTGGTGTATGTGCTGCTGAGTGGTATCAACCCATTCCTGGCTGAAACTAACCAACAGATAATTGAGAATATCATGAATGCCGAATATACTTTTGATGAAGAAGCATTCAAAGACATTAGCCTTGAAGCCATGGATTTTGTTGATCGTCTATTAGTGAAAGAGAGAAAGTCTCGCATGACAGCATCGGAGGCACTCCAGCACCCATGGCTGAAGCAGAGGCTAGAAACAGTCAGTACTAAAGTCATCCGCACATTAAAACATCGGCGTTACTACCACACCCTGATCAAGAAAGACCTAAACATGGTTGTGTCAGCTGCCAGGATCTCCTGTGGTGGTGCAATTCGATCTCAGAGGGGAGTGAGTGTTGCTAAAGTTAAAGTGGCATCCATTGAAATTGGCCCAGTTTCTGGGCAGATAATGCATGCAGTTGGTGAAGAAGGAGGGTATGTCAAATATGTATGCAAAATTGAAAATTATGATCAGTCTACCCAAGTGAGCTGGTATTTTGGTGTCAGACAACTGGAGAACAGTGAGAAATATGAAATCACCTACGAAGATGGAGTGGCCACCATGTTTGTCAAAGACATTACCAAATTTGATGACGGTACCTACAGATGCAAAGTCGTCAATGACTATGGCGAAGACAGTTCTTATGCAGAGCTGTTTGTTAAAGGTGTGAGAGAAGTCTATGACTATTACTGCCGTAGAACCATGAAGAAAATCAAGCGCAGAACAGATACGATGAGACTTCTGGAGAGACCACCAGAATTTACCCTGCCGCTCTATAACCATACAGCTTATGTGGGTGAAAATGTCCGGTTTGGAGTAACTATAACTGTCCACCCAGAACCTCGTGTAACATGGTATAAATCAGGTCAGAAAATCAAACCGGGTGATGATGACAAGAAATACACATTTGAGTCTGACAAGGGTCTTTACCAGTTAACAATCAACAGTGTAACAATGGACGATGATGCCGAGTATACTGTTGTGGCAAGGAACAAATATGGTGAAGACAGCTGTAAAGCAAAGTTGACTGTAACCCTACACCCACCTCCAACAGATACTACCCTAAGACCCATGTTCAAACGGCTACTGGCAAACGCAGACTGCCAAGAAGGCCAAAGTGTCTGCTTTGAGATCAGGGTATCTGGCATCCCCCCACCAACATTAAAATGGGAGAAAGATGGACAGCCACTGCCTCTCGGGCCTCACATTGAAATCGTCCATGAAGGCTTGGATTACTATGCTCTGCACATCAGGGATACTTTGCCTGAAGATACAGGCTACTACAGAGTCACAGCTACAAACACAGCTGGATCCACCAGCTGCCAGGCTCACTTACAAGTGGAACGCTTGAGATACGTCAAACAGGAATTCCAGAGTAAGGAGGAACGTGAACGGCACGTCCAGAAACAGATCGACAAGACATTGAGAATGGCGGAAATACTTTCTGGGACTGAAACTGTGGCACTGACACAGGTGGCCCAAGAGGCTCTGAGAGAAGCTGCCATCCTTTACAAACCAGCTGTAAGCACCAAGACCGTAAAAGGGGAGTTCCGACTTGAGACAGAAGAAAAGAAGGAGGAGAGAAAATTCCGCATGCCTTATGAAGTACCAGAACCGCGCAAGAAAAAACAGACTACCGTAGAAGAAGACCAACGCATCAAGCAGTTCGTGCCCATGTCTGACATGAAATGGTATAAAAAGATACGTGATCAATTTGAAATGCCTGGGAAACTTGACCCCCTTGTACAGAAAAGACCCAAGCGCATCCGCCTTTCCAGATGGGAACAGTTCTACGTGATGCCTCTCCCACGCATTACAGATCAATACAGGCCTAGGTGGCGGATTCCCAAACTGTCTCAAGATGACCTTGAAATTGTGAGACCAGCCCGCCGGCGCACACCTTCTCCTGAATATGACTTCTATTACAGACGTAGGAGACGTTCTCTGGGCGACATCTCAGACGAGGAATTGCTCCTTCCCATCGATGACTACCTGGCAATGAAAAGAACAGAAGAAGAGAGGCTGCGTCTTGAAGAAGAGCTTGAGTTAGGTTTTTCAGCTTCACCGCCCAGCCGAAGCCCTCCACGTTTTGAGCTTTCTAGCCTACGTTACTCTTCCCCTCAAGCCCATGTCAAGACGGAGGAAACGAGAAAAGATTTCAGATATTCCACCTATCACATCCCTACGAAGGCTGACATGAGTACGAGTTATGTAGAACTGCAGGAGCGACACGCCCGGGCCTCGTACAGACAGCCGAAGCAACGGCAGAGGATCATGGCTGAGAAGGAGGACGAAGAGCTGCTTCGGCCGGTCACTACCACCCAGCGTCTCTCAGAATACCACAGTGAGCTCGACCACATGGCCAAGGAAGAGAAGTCTAAAAAGAAATCAAGACGACAGAGAGAAGTGACCGAAATAACAGAAATCGAGGAAGAATATGAAATCTCAAGACGGGCCAAAAGAGAATCCTCCTCATCAGCGTCTCGACTGCTGCGGCGTCGGCGCTCCCTGTCTCCCACCTACATCGAGTTAATGAGGCCAGTGTCCGAGTTGATCCGGTCACATCCACCACCGGCTGAGGAATATGAAGATGACTTAGAAAGAAGGTCCCCTACTCCAGAGAGAACTCGCCCACGTTCCCCCAGCCCTGTGTCAAGCGAGCGATCACTCTCGAGGTTCGAGAGGTCTGCAAGATTTGATATCTTCTCCAGGTATGAGTCCATGAAAGCTGCTCTAAAGACTCAGAAGACAGCAGAAAGGAAGTATGAAGTTTTGAGTCAGCAGCCTTTCACGCTAGACCATGCCCCTCGAATCACACTGAGAATGCGCTCCCACAGGGTGCCGTGTGGCCAGAACACACGCTTCATCTTAAATGTTCAGTCTAAGCCAACTGCCGAGGTGAAGTGGTTCCACAATGGCGTGGAACTCCAGGAGAGCAGTAAGATTCACTACACTAACACGAGTGGTGTCCTGACCCTGGAGATCCTGGACTGTCACAGCGAGGACAGCGGAACCTACCGTGCTGTGTGCAGCAACTACAAAGGTGAAGCTTCTGACTATGCAACCTTGGACGTAACAGGAGGGGATTATACCACCTATGCGTCCCGGCGCAGAGACGAAGAGGTCCCCAGATCAGTTTTCCCTGAGCTGACGAGAACAGAGGCGTATGCGGTTTCCTCCTTTAAGAAGACATCCGAGATGGAAGCTTCTTCTTCCGTCAGGGAAATGAAGTCACAGATGACAGAGACAAGGGAAAGCCTCTCTTCCTACGAGCACTATGCTTCTGCAGAAAAGAAGAGCACTGCACGAGAAGAAAAGTCACTGGAAGAAAAGTCCACAACCAGAAAGATCAAGACGACCCTGGCAGCAAGAATTCTAACAAAGCCGCGGTCCATAACTGTCTATGAAGGCGAGTCTGCAAGGTTTTCTTGTGATACTGATGGTGAGCCAGTACCAGCTGTGACCTGGCTGCGTGGAGGACAAGTAATAAGTACTTCCGCCCGCCACCAAGTGACCACCACAAAGTACAAGTCGACCTTTGAGATCTCTTCGGTGCAGGCTTCTGACGAGGGCAGCTACAGTGTGGTGGTAGAAAACAGTGAAGGGACACAGGAAGCACAGTTCACCTTGACTGTTCAAAAGGCCAGGGCTCCTGAGAAGGCTGTGACGTCACCACCCAGAGTCAAATCCCCAGAGCCTCGGGTCAAGTCCCCAGAAGCAGCCAAGTCTCCCAAACGAGTGAAGTCTCCAGAACCAGGGACTTCTCATCCCAAAGCTGTGTCACCCACAGAGACAAAGCCCACACCAACAGACAAAGTCCAGCAGCTGCCAGTCTCTGCCCCACCAAAGATAGCTCGGGCCCTGAAAGCCGAAGCTTCAAAAGATATCGCAAAGCTGACCTGTGCCGTTGAAAGTAGTGTACTATGTGCAAAAGAGGTCACCTGGTATAAAGATGGCAAGAAACTGAAGGAAAATGGTCATTTCCAGTTCCATTATGCTGCAGATGGTACTTACGAACTCAAAATTCATAACCTTACTCAATCTGACTGTGGAGAGTATGTTTGTGAGATTTCTAGTGAAGGTGGAACTTCCAAAACTAGCTTCCAATTTACTGGACAGGCCTTTAAGAGTATCCATGAGCAGGTGTCAAGCATATCAGAAACTAAGAAATCAGCTCAGAAAACTGCCGAGTCAACAGAAACCAAGGTATCTGCCCAGAAAACTGCCGAGTCAACAGAAACCAAGAAATCTGCCCAGAAAACTGCCGAGTCAAAAGAAACCAAGAAAACTGAGCCAAAAGCTCCTGAGCCAGTTTCCTCGAAACCAGTAATTGCTACTGGGCTTCAGGATACAACAGTTTCTTCAGGAAGCCTTGCTAAATTTACAGTTAAAGCTACTGGAGAACCCCAGCCAACTGTCACCTGGACAAAGGATGGAAAGGTAACCAGTTCTTACATGTCCCTTACCTGTGTCTTCTAAAAAATTAACCTGTCCCCATCCCCAACTCCCAAAGAAAATTTTAAAATAAGTGACTTTTAAAAATTCAAATCACTTGCATTTCACAGGCTATCACACAAGGAGGTAAATATAAACTCTCCGAAGACAAAGGAGGATTCTTCTTAGAAATTCATAAGACTGAAACTTCTGACAGTGGACTTTATACTTGTACAGTAACAAATTCAGCTGGATCTGTGTCCTCCAGCTGCAAATTAACAATAAAAGGTAGGTCGGCTTTTGTTCTTAAGCAACATTTTCCAGAGAACAATATTAAGGAAACATTTCTTAACATCCTCCATCACACACACATACACAAGAAAATTTTATATTTTAAAATCTTTTTTTTCTAACTCCAGAATACCATTTTTTTTTTTTTTTGCAGTACTGGGGATTGAACCCAGGAGCATTCTACCTCCGAGCTACACCCCCAGCCCTATTTTTTATTCTTTATTTTGAAACAGGGTCTCACTAAGTTGTGGAGGGCCTTACTAAGTAGCTGAGGCTGGCCGCGAACCTGCAATCTTCCTGTCTCAGCCTCCCAAGTACTGGGATTACAAGCATGCGCCACTATGCCCGGCCAGAATACCATTTATACACAAATGTAGAAACAAACATACTTGAAGTTAATGTGTACTTTCACATGAGCATGAAAAGCATGCCTAATTATATAAAATTTTACAGGCAAGCCTCTGTTCCAAGGGATATGTAAGAATAAATTCAGATAAATATACAAAATGGTACTGCTTCCTTAAACCTTCACTCTTGCTATTTTTCCAAAGTAGCAGTCTTAAAGAATTATATTTGTTTCCCCAGTTAAAATTAATTTCCTTTCATCTGTCTTTAATTTTTCAGTCACTCAAAATCTCTTAAGTCCACACATCTCCTAAATCTTTTTGAAGACTTTTTTTCCCTTGAGTCATAAAAATCATCTTCAACTTAGTTCAATTTAAGGAACCATTGCCCTGATCTCAAAAGTCATGGAAGACAGTTTTCCTAGAGTGGAACTGAGACAGAACTGGTGTTACCACCACTGTATACACAAGTTGACATGTTTTTTCTTTGACTCTATATTATGCACATGCAAAATCTACAAGAGTAAAGGGTGGGGGTCTCTTTCCAATTAAGTTTGCCTTACAGAAGTTTCCTTTTTTTTTCTTTAGCTGTAAAAGACACTGAGGCACAGAAAGTATCTACACAAAAGACCTCTGAAGTTACATCTCAGAAGAAAGCAGTTGTCCAAGAGGAAATTTCCCAAAAAGCCCTAACTTCTGAAGAAATCAAGATGTCAGAGGTGAAATCTCAAGAAAAGTTAGCCATCAAGGAAGAAAGATCAAAGGTTCTGATTTCTGAAGAAGTCAAGAAATCAGCAGCAACCTCCCTGGAAAAGTCCGTTGTCCAGGAGGAGATCACGAAAACATCACAGGCGTCAGAAGAAGTCAGAACTCATGCTGAGATAAAAGCATTTTCTACTCAGATGAGCATAACAGATGGTCAGAGAGTGACTCTAAAAGCCAACATTGCTGGAGCCACTGATGTGAAATGGGTACTGAATGGCAAAGAGCTTCCTAACTCGGAGGAGTACAGGTACGGTGTCTCAGGCAGCGACCAGACCCTCACCATCAAGCAAGCCAGTCAGAAAGATGAGGGGGTCCTCACCTGCATAGGCAAAACCAGCCAAGGAATTGTCAAGTGTCAGTATGACCTGACCTTGAGTGAGGAACTCTCGGACGCTCCAGCCTTCATCTCACAGCCCAGATCTCAAAATGTTAATGAAGGACAAAATGTCCTCTTTTCTTGTGAAATCAGTGGGGAGCCATCTCCTGAAGTTGAATGGTTTAAAAACAACCTGCCAGTAAGTTAAATTATGAATATATTATTGACGAAAAATTTAAGTATTACATCTACTGCTAAGGAACGTAAATACTTTTTCCCCTCTTTATTATAGATTTCTGTTTCTTCAAATATCAGCGTAAGTCGCTCTAGAAATGTCTATACTCTTGAAATCCGAAATGCATCAGTAAGCGACAGTGGAAAGTACACAATTAAGGCCAAAAACTTCCGTGGCCAATGTTCAGCTACTGCTTCCTTATCGGTCCTTCGTAAGTATATCTATGCTATTTCCTTACTCACTTAAGACCTTTTTAGGGGGCCAGGGGGAGCTGAGCACAGAAAACTCTCAAAATCTTGTTTAAATTTCATGTGTAAGAGGGACAGGTATCCTGTGTGAATTCATCCTTATAGTCAGCTTCTTTACAGCTAAACAGAAACTTGGATAAGTTAAATATCAAAGTAAAACCACCAACTGTCCTATGACACTTCCAGAATGTACAGTATGTCAATTGTTTTCTATATGACTAATCCTATTTCTCCTAGTGACTCTTAGCACCTGCATGTAATGTAATGATAGGAAATATAAGGATCCATTTCTTGGAGACATTGAGCTAGCTCTTGACAAATGTATGTATTTGCTTATGCTTCAACAGCAAATTGTTTGGGTGATGTTTCTGTGTGTGTGAGTTTCCATTTCTGTAAGTCGATGTCAGATGTCACCACTTAACCAGATGTCATTGATGTTCACTGTGTATCTGCTATGCCCCACAGCTCTACTGGAAGAACCTTCCAGAGAGGTAGTATTGAGGACAAGTGGTGACACGAGCTTGCAAGGAAGCTTCTCGTCTCAGTCAGTCCAAATGTCTGCCTCTAAGCAGGAGGCCTCCTTCAGCAGTTTCAGCAGCAGCAGTGCTAGCAGCATGACTGAAATGAAATTTGCAAGCATGTCTGCCCAAAGCATGTCCTCCATGCAAGAGTCCTTTGTAGAAATGAGTTCCAGCAGTTTTATGGGAAAATCTAGCATGACACAACTGGAAAGCTCAACTAGTAGAATGCTTAAAGCAGGCATAAAAGGTGAGCAATAAAATTACTCATAGAGGTAGACCAGCCAAGTAGCATGGTATAGTCTTTAGTACATACAATTCAGTAGAGAGCAAATCATTATTGTTTCAGTGATCCTAAAATTTTGTTGTTGTTCCATAAAGGAATTCCACCTAAAATCGAAGCACTTCCCTCTGATATCAGCATCGATGAAGGCAAAGTTCTAACAGTAGCCTGCGCCTTTACGGGGGAACCTACCCCAGAAATCACATGGTCCTGTGGAGGAAGAAAGATTCAAAACCAAGAACAACAAGGGAGATTCCACATTGAAAACACAGATGACCTGACAACCTTAATCATCATGGACGTACAGAAACAAGACGGCGGACTTTATACCCTGAGCCTAGGAAATGAATTTGGATCTGACTCTGCCACTGTGAATATAAATATTCGCTCCATTTAAGAGGGCCTGTGCTCTCACACTCTACATTCATTCTTAACTTTTCACAAATGATTCACATGGACTAATCTTTCTGATCTGTAAATATTTTTTAAAAAGTAGTTTTGTATCCACCGATATGAGTCAAAGTTCAAAAATGTGCATTTCAATCTTTCATAATTGTTGACCTAAGAATATTATAAATTCGCTAACGACATGTACATACTGTATATAGCCGGATTGACGGTTATAAAGTTTTGTACCATTTATTTTATGACATTTTACACTGTAACTTTTAAAACTAACCGTTGGTAGGAGAAAGTTTCTCATGGAACGAATACCCTGCTCAACACTCAATCAATCTTTGTGCCTCAACATACTGTTGATGTCTAAGTATGCCTCAGTGGGTCGAGAAATTCCCCACTGAAGATGTCCTGTCCACCTCAAAGATCATCGATGCTGCTGTGCATGTCCCCTGACATGTGCACCGATACCTATTGAATCAGAAATGTAAGGCATTGGTGATGTTTGCATTTACCCTCCTGTAAGCAGCACTTTAACGTCTTACATTTTCTCTGATGATGTCACACTTAAAATTATCATGACGAATACTACCAGAGCAAAGTGTAACGGCCAACACTTTGTTCGCCCATTTTACACTGTCTCTGCCATAGCGAGTGCCTGGGTAGCTTGGAAAAGTACCATCTCCTGGCCATCCCCTCATTTAACCAAGCCATCCAGGTATTCCTATGCTAGAGCAGTGCAACTCCTGGAGGTCCCGGGTGCAGCCAACGCCTTTGTGTGGTAGCTCTAAATTTAAATTTCACCTGAAAAACCGGGCAACTAAGCAATGAGCCACAGCAAAAAGGAAAGCACAACAACAAAATAAAGCTGTCGTTAAATTATAAACAACAATATTATCAACTGCCCAAAATGTCAATTTGATGTAGTTCTATTCATGCAGGTATAAATTCAATTGTTAGTTATAATTGTTGGACCTCCTTGAGATAGTAACAACAAAATAAAGCAAGCTATCTGCACCTCAAAATGTGTGGCTGGTTGTTTTCTGTGGGATTCTGGGGCAGGGAGGCATGTACTTCCACACAGCACGTAAATGCTCATAGATGAAGCAACTCAACTTCAAACAAGTCCATGTTAATAAGTTCTTTTAGGCAAATAGTTAAGGTACTGTATTGGATGTCTCCAAGGATTTTGTTTGAAAAACCTAGATATAGTTCTCATGGACAAATTTACCCTCAAAAATTTGTCTTCTAAACTTATCAAGAAAAATTGTTTTACGGGAGCCAGTTCAACTAAATTCAAAGATGCTGAACACCTACAATCCACAGTTTTATGTGCTAGACACCACAGGCAATAATGCAAAGATGAGTGAGACGATACAGATCCTGTCCATGGAGAAATATAGTGAGCAGAAAACAGGTGCAGGGAAAACGATCAGCTGTGCAGCTAAGTCCATACTGACGACTGCAGCTCCCAACAAACACAATAAAGGACCTCAGATCTAAAGAACTTATTTTAAATAGTGTAGTTCCACCATGATTTTTTAAACCTATACTAGATTTAAGAAAAATAGCACCATAAAAACCTGTATTTGTCCACTTCATTTAGCTAATAGTATTTGTAAACCCGTGGTGTTGATTCATTTGCCCAAATTGACCTCCTTAACATAACTACAAGTGCCCAAAGCCAAAACAAATGTACCATTGCTTTTTATTCTCCAAAGAAAGATCTTGGGTCTTCATTAATTTATTCGGCAAGTTTTCTGTCTCAAATCAGATTCCCTAAAATCAGAGCCCAGTTCAGATTCTTTTTTCTTTTTTGGCTTTGTGTGTGTGTATGGGGTGGGTATTGAACCCAGGGGCATTCTACCTTTGAGCTACACCCCCAGCCCTTTAATTCATTTTTTGCTTTGAAACAGAGTCTCTAGGTTGCTAAGAGTCTGGCTAAATTGCTCAGTCTACTCTCGTTCGAAGTACCGGGATTACAGGCAAGCACCACTACCCCTGACTCAGCCCAGACTCTTGAGCTATGGCTGTTTAATTGCCTTAGTCGACAGAGAACCACCCTGCCCAACAGGTGGTTCTCTTCACCTGCTCACCTGGGAGGTTAATATTCCCTAATAGGGAGAACCAAGATGGCAGGATAGTGAGAGGCAGTGTGTCGCCAGTGCTCCGAGGGTCGGAGCTTGGCTGGCGGGAAGACTGCTTTGTGACAAGAAAAGAAGGACAGCCAAAACTCAACAAAACAAGGAGAGCCAAAGTGCAGTGGAATGCGAGGCAGTGGAAAGAGCGGAGGGCGGTAGGGAGCTCAAAGCATTTCACCTGGTGAGCAGAGAGCAGAGACAAAGGCGCCATCTTGGCTGAGCCATGCCAGCACCGCGGCCCCTGGAATCCTCCAGCAAAGAAACAGCTGATTCTTGTGATATCAGCGATTATAGCCCACCATCGAAAGCAGCCAACATCGGACCATGATGAAGCCAAGTCGAAACAGATCCACACCTACAACGGCGATGACTGCAAAGGGTGGGATGCGAGCCTCAGCCCCCACAAAGAAAGCAACATGGAAAGACATAGATGAGGCAGCCAGGCACAGGAGCACCCCAACACTGAGAAAAAGAGCGGGTGAAACATAGTACCCCTGGAGTAGCCTAGCACTGGCGCAGAACACCACAGCACTGAGGACATGGACGGACATGTCATGGCCCCCCAGAACCGCCCAATGAGAACACAGGTGAGTGAGATAAAGGGAGGCAGCGTGTCGCTGGCACTCAGAAACGTGGAACTTGGCCGGCGGGAAGGCTGCTTCGTGACAAGAAAAGAAAGACAGCCAAAACTCAACAAAACAAAGAGAGCCGAAGAGCAGCAGAGTCCGAGGCAGTGGACAGAGCAGGGAGCTAAACAGAACTCCATGCATTTCACCTGGTAAGGGGAGAATGGAGGCGAAGGCGCCATCTATGCAGGGCTACGCCTACACCACGACTCCCGGAGACCAACAGCAAAGAGACAGCAGATCCTTGTGAAACCAGTGACTATAGACCACCATTGAAACCAATCAACTCTGGAACATGATGAAGCCCAAGTCAATCCAGACCCGCACCTACAATGATGATGGTTTCAAGGGGTGGGCTGTGAGCTTCTGCCCCTGCAAGCAGTGCGATGAGGAGAGACAAAGAAGAGGTGGCCATACACAGGAGCAGCCCAACTCTGAGAACTCGAGCCAGCAAGCCACGACCCCCCATGAGCAGCCCAACACTGTCCTGGAACACCCCAGAACTGAGGACATAGGTAGATGAGACATGGCCTCCCCCCAGCGGCCTAGCACTGAAAACATGGATGGGTCAGCCCCCGGCCCCGCCCCCACAGACCCCCACATTGGGGACGTGAGGCAGGTGAACCCTTGGCCCTGCCCCCGGAGACCCCCCGTGGGGCGGGCGAGTCCTTGGCCCCCCTCCTGGAGACCCCAGGCACTGGGGACGCAGGGCATGGAAGCCCCCGGTTCCACCCCGGAATACCCCAGTACTGAGGTCACAGGAGGATGAGCCACGACCCCACACAGGAGGGACTCCAGACAAAGAGAGAAAACCTCAGATGAGCGAAGAAGGCAAACTAACTGGGGGAGACGGGAGGGAAGGAGAGGGAAACAAACTGGTGCACAGGATGGGCATCCACACAGATATCAATGTCAATTACTATGCTGAAAACAGGAAGAAGGGAGGGGGGAGGTGGGGAGTGGGAATTGGGGGAGGGCTTATTGACTGACGAGTTCATGTATACATCAACCACCCTGAAATCCTTTAAGATGTATGATTGCAATGCACTAATAAAATTTAAAAAATATTCCCTAATAAAGACAGGGAGGGATTCTTGTTCATTCTTTGAGGGATTACTCCAGAGGGTGGGTGAGGAGGAAACAGGCAGACAGGGCTGAGAAGGAAAGCTAAGCGAGGACGCATTGTCCGCAGCAGCCTCAACCCCATCTCACAGGGAACATCAGTCCTACCACAGGGAATATCGGTCCCAGCAGCTGCAAGGGGAATGCCCTTTGTACTCTCTTACCAGTCAACAGGTACAAGCTGCAAGCTTGGGGAGGGAAGGAAGGGTAGCAATGGAAGAAAAGAACCTCCCATGTGAGCCCGGGTGAGCAGGAGAGGAGGCACACCTGCTGGGCACGGCCACTCTCCACCTGCTAGAGCAGCTAACACGCAAGAAACGAGGGAGGAAGGATGGGGTACACATACCCCGGGGGATCTGGACAGAGCCAACAGCATCGACATCGTTAAGCGGCTACTCATACTCCAAAATGAGAGGCAGGTCTGCCTAGGCGATTTCCTGAGGATGTTTTTTCCCAGCCTTGACGTGTCAATGTGCTATGTCCCTGCCGCAGCTGACCGTATGGTTAAGAACCCCAAAACCAACCACAGGACTTCGCCTTTCCTGCATTCGCAGCTCCCCATTCCCTGAAGGCCTGTGTGGGCCAGGGAGAGAGGAAGGCAGAGGGGAAAGGCAGACGTGGGCAGGAGATGTGCCCTTGGGGCTAGGGATGACTTCCTTTTATACCTCAGAGGAAGCCACCTCCTCCAAAGTGGCGGGTGTGGCCACGTGGGTGCATGTGCCAGGATGGTGGGGAGGATCCTGGGAAGTCAGGAGAGCTCCAGCTAGAGTGGCGAGGCCCCAATCCTGGGTTTTCCCACTAGCCTCTTAAGCCCAAGATAAGGATTTGAGCTCCTCCCAAAACTGTGCTCCCCACAGAGATGGCGGTATTCCGGCTCCAGCGGCCCCACTTTCAGCAACCCCCAAAGTAGCCCCTCAGCACCACTGCCTCATTTCCCAGTCATACCGGCTCTTCTCAACTGGCTCTTGTCAACAGGGGGGAGACAGAGCAGCAAGCCTGTGCTCTTGCTCCCTGGTTCCAACCCATCCAACCCGTAAAACCTATGAGCAATTCTATCATCCTGCCCCTTTTTCCCTGAATCCTTCCCTGAATCCTTTCTATTAATTTCCCTGAATCCTTCCTTCTATTATATAGACCACGTGATAAGTAGAATAATGTTGTTATTACACATCTGCCTTCAGAACCCTGAGTACCAAGTCTAGGATGGGCTATTTACTAATTGGTGTGACCTGGGGCACATTACTGAATTCTATCCCTTGATGTTCTCATCCATGAAACGGGAATAACAGCAACCTCATTGTGTTGTTGTGAAGATTAGACAAGTTACTGCACCTAAAACTCAGAGCAGTGCTTAGCATGACACTCAGTTTCAGCAATCATTATATTAGGGACCACCATGTAGAATCTTAAAGACCAGAGAAGCAGCATTTCAGAGGGGACTGACCATGGGTTTCACTAGTGCTCCCTAGATGTGTCAGTTTGCAAAGGTGGCTGGAATCAAGTACCACTAACTGGGTGGCTTATACAACACAAACTAACTCATACTGCTAAAAGCTAAAGCTCAGATATCAAGGTGTCCACAGGGTTGGTTCCTTCTGCGGGCAGGGAGGGACGGGTCTGTCCATGGCCTCTCTCCTTTGCTATCTTCATGTTCACATGGCATTTTCCCTGTATTCATGTCTGCCTCCAAATTTCCCATTTTTAGATGGACACCAGCCATCTTAGAGTCCATTCTAATTACTTCACTTTGACTTAAATTACCTCTGCAAAGATCTTATCTCCAATAAGGTCACATCCTGTGGTACTGGAGGTTGAGAGTCCAAAATATTATGTGTGGAGGGACATACTAGGACAACACATTTCTATAGGGAATGTTTTGATGGAATGTCTCAAAAGGTAGACTTATTCTCTTTCCAATAATAGCTAATTATATAGATGAACCATGTAGAGGTTGGAAGGTAAATCAGAAACGGCCAGTAAAATAACAGATTAAATCAACAATTTTCATGGTGACTGATTCAGTAAAAACATGATTGTGCTTCGTGAAGAGTAATTTTGATATTTGGACAAAGAAAGTCCAGCTTCCTTGTATTAGGAGAAAACAGTGTCTGCTAAGTAAACAGGAAGATTTGGGAAGTCGATTGGCCCATGGATTTTTACCCTAAAGTTGTTAGGGTTTGGATCTGGACTGTCCCCCAAAAAAGCTCTTGTGTTGGCAATGCAGTGATGTTCCCAGGTGAAAAGAGTGGAGTGCTCTAACCTCATCAGTGAATAAGTCCATTTCGTGGATTGATAATAACTATAAGCAGGTGGCTGGAGGAGGGGGTCATTGGGGGTGTGGCCTCCAGGACTATCTCTGGTCCCTTCCTGTCTCACTACCTCCTGGCTCCCTTGAGCTAAGCATTTTTCCTCTGCCACGCCCTGTCACTATGATGTTTCTGCACTGGAGCCAGCTGATCATGGACTGAACCTCTGAAACCATGAGCCAAATAAACCTTTCCTCCTCTAAGTTGTTCTTGTCAGGTATTTTGGTCACAAGGCAAAGCTGACTAATACAGTTATAAAATGGGAAAGCTTGGTTTTATGCCTTTGGGTATTTCTGGGTTGGTGCTTCCAAAACTGTTCCTCGAAGTGTCTAAGCCATCTGAGAAATCCCTCCTGCACATGAAGTGTCTAAGCCATCTGAGAAATCCCTGCACAGAGTTCCTCCTAAAAAGAGGCAGCGGTGAACCCCACTTATGAAACCGCTGTGAGGGTTCTGATGCTCAGAATTCCTTTCCTTTTGCAGCCAGGAGAGGCTGTTAATGTGCCTTGTATACAGCCCCTCTCAAATCAGGTTCTCCTGTACCAGCAGAACCTCAAGGATAAATGCTTCTTGCTATGGATGAAATAGGTGCAAATTCCCTGAGTTAAGGGTAAGTGCCCAGGGATGCTGAGGAGGCTTTGACAACAGGCAGCCTTGAGGACACAGGGTCAGAATTCTTCCCTACATTTGTCACATGTGAGTGGAACCAGGTTTTGGTTGGCAGCTGCCAGTTGAGACCACTATAATCTACTTTTAGATTTTGGTCAGGTGAGAAAAACAGTCACTCCTCATTCCCCAACCTGCTGAGAAGCTCAGCCTGGCTCTGCAAGGGAGGCCAGCTGTCCCTCCTCCACTCCCACTTTCCTGCTTAGAATTCAAAGAAGCTGGAGAAGAGACATCAGTACGGTTTGGATATGGAATGTCCCCCAGGAAAGCTCCCGTGCTGGGAGTGCAGCAAGGCTCAGAGATGGGGCGTGGCTGGGGGGTCACTTAGGGGTGTGGCCTTGAGGGCTTTATCTGCTGGCCACTTCCTGTCTGCTTCCAGCTGCCCTGAGCAGAGAGCAGCTTTCCTGCACTACACCACTGCGATGTTTCCACCTTGGAGTCTGCTGACCTGGGACCAAACCTCTGAAACTGTGGGCCAAATAAGCCTTTCCTCCTCTAAGTTGTTCCTGTCAGGTATTTTGGTCACAGTGACAAACAGAACCATCAGGATGAGACCAGACGAGAGGTTAAGATGCCACATCCTAAGAAATAGATGGACTCCTGGGAGAATGAGGCCTCTGATGGAAATAACCACCAGCAGGAAAACTCAGTGAACACTGAGTTCGAGTCGTTGAATAACATACCCAAAGTCACGTGGCTAGCCACAGACCTGAAATTAGAAGCCAGGGCTTTGCTTATCAAAGGGGTCTTGCCACACTTCAGAACACCAGAACCAAACCTGCCAGAGGGGTAAGAAGGCAAGAGACGGTGCTTGTTTAGGGAGCAGAGGGCTCTGCTCCATTTTTAGGGTCATTATTGTTCCAGAACAGGATCAATAGCAAAACCCCTTCAGGTCATTCCCGGAAAAAGAAAAAAAGACCCCTCATTTTCAGGGTAGTGAATTAAATTTGTCTTCTCAGAAAGCTAAGGTCAGAGCCAGGCACAGTGACACATGCCTGTAATCTCAGTATTTGGGAGGCTGAGACAGGATCACAGGTTCACAGGCACTCAGTAAGGCCTTGTCTCAAAACAATGATAGATCAATAGATAGATGATAGATAGAGATAGGGTTGGGAGTGTAGCTCAGAGGTAGAACAACCCTGGGAGAAGGAGGAAGAAAAGGAAAAGGAAAAGGAGGAGGAGGAGGAAGAGGAGGAGGAGGAGGAGGAGGAGGAGGAAGAGGAGGAGGAGGTAGTGTGGGTTAGTCGCAACAGCTAAGGTCAGGAATACTGAATCCTTTATGGGCATCTGCAAAAGTACCAGGAAGTCAGGTGCTTACTTGACCCAGCATGTCATCAAAAAGGGAAGCAGTAGGAGAGCCAGTTTTCCAGAAACTACATTAATAGGCCCTAAAGTAAGACCAGAAAAGAATCTTTCCATTCTTCGAGGAAGGAAGACATAATAATCTGCCTTGTTCTTGGGGGGGCTGAGACTTCCTGGAATGTTTACTATGATATGGTACTATTGTCGTAAGAGATGTTTCTTGAGTGGCAGGAGCTGGGCAGATGTTGTTCCAGAGAACCTGGGCAATTCTGTTTTGTTCATTTCAGCTTGAGACTATAATGAGTAAGTTTCTTAAAGGAAAATTTCTTTCTCTTTCAGAGAATTCTCAAAGGTATGTGGCTCTTGCAGCTGAGAGAAGACTTGAGCACTGTTTTCAGCCTGGTGGCCATATGTTAGCTGCTCTCTCTTTTCCCACCTCAGGGAAGAGTGGAGTGGGGGTGATGGTGGCCTTTCCCTTTACAGCAGCTCCAGATCAGGAAATCATCTCTAGCTATGAACCTGCTGATGGGAGCACTCGATGCTAGTTTTATCTTCCAACACTATGAAAATGTCATGAGTTGCTTAAGACACAAAGCCAGAGAGAAGCAAAAGGCAGGGCAGATAAGGTCTGCATTTGCCCTAATACCACCTCCAGCTGTGCTTCTCAGACTTCAGAGTGCATGGGAATCACCTGAGGATCTTGTGAAAACACACACTCTCCAGCAAAACTGGGATGGGGCCTGAGAGTCTGCGTTTCTTTTTCTGGTTCTAGAAGTTGAACCCAGAGGTATTTTACCTCTGGGCTACACCCCCAGCCCTATTTTATTTTTATTTTGAAACAGGGTCTAAGTTGCTGAAGGTCTTGCTAAGTTGCTGAGGCTGTCCTCCAATCTGTGATCCTCCTGTCTCAGCCTCCCAAGTACTGGGATTACAGGCACGTGCTACCAAGCTGCCAAATGAAACAGATGCTGCTGACTCTCAAACTATAATAATAAGGAGCTGGAGAAGTGTTTGGCTTTTCAGGGTGTTCAAGGATGGCCCCACACTTTTAATGAGATATATAGAGATGAGATAGATCTATCTATATGTGTATATACACACACACACACACCTACCTGTTCTTTGGTACAACAATCAGGAGTGGAAGTTTCCCTTCAACTCAAAGGTTCTTGACTTTGGCTGCCCACTGAAATTACTGGGGAGTTAAAAGAAATACTGATGACTGGAATCCCAGAGGTTCTGCTGTAATTGGTTTGGATCAACCTAGACAGTAGGAAGTTAAATGTACCCCATTTAAATGATTTAAGGATCACCTTATTTGTCTAACCAAAGATCAAGAGAACTGATCAAGACAAATAAGACGATCCACTTTATGCTTTCATTAAAGGTTGACGATGACTTCTAATATCTTTTCCCACATCACAGCACCTAACTTGAAGCTAATCAATCAGATTTTACATTTAAAGCATGCAACAAACCTGTGTCATCTTTTTGAGAAGCAGAGGGCTACCCTTCCTTAAACTTTCAGAGCAGGCTGCACTTAAATTTTTCTTAATGATATGGTAAATTTATTAAACATTTTTCCCCACACTGTTCACATGGCTCAGTTTTATTGAATTTATAAAATTACCACAATACTTTAAACAGGCATAATTGTCATAACAAAAATATAGAGTATACACCTTTTAGAATTTGGAAGAGAAAAAAAGAATACTCACAAAATAAGTATACAAATTATTTTTAAATGAAGTTTATTCCCCACCCCCTGGGAATAGAAATCCTATTCTGAAGATGTTTCAAAATTAAAGTGCTTAGTTATATCAATCTAAATCCAAATTTGTTATTAGGTTACTAAGTTTATGTAGTGACTAGCTCTTCTACCAATTCCAATATATCTTCTAAAGTTACAATGTTTTATTTAAAAACCCACAAACTCTTGTTGCAAAAACTATTATATGTATTACTTACAACTAACCAAAAATAAAGACATTTAAAAGGCAAGAAGGAAATTCATCTGCTTATGTTTTTAACAATATTTATACATACAGAAAATATTTTAAAGCTACCAGGACATTTGCTAATGCTTATTTATGTTTAATTTAAAATAATAATTGGTGTGCAAATGAGAATAAAAAATACTGTTCAACTATCTAGTTAAAAAGGGAAATCTAGGAAAGCCCATTATACTTAAGATAGTCAAATTTGAGTTATTAAATAATAAAGCAATGAGTTTTAAGTGCACTTAAGAACTAGAAAGTAAAAAAAAATGTAAAAAAATTTAAAAGCAAAGATAAATACCAGCAACATAGTACTTTGTGAGTAGACAATGACTATTGACTGAAGAAATTTTTTAAAAAGAGGTGAATAAATGTATAAGCTATCCTAAATTTAATGGTTAAGAGCCCCGCTGGACTGACCATCATAGCCAAGTGATTCTTTTCCTTTCCAATGCACAAAATAAAGAGATATTGAGAAGGCCACTTTTGAAGACTCCATAATCATCAATCAAAACTGGAGAAAAAGTCAAGAAGAAGGAAAAAAGAACGGGACACGTTCATACAATCTTCTTTTTGGCAAATTATGGCTAATACTGGAAAGTGCTTAGAAATTTACTTTTAATATTCAACTATGATTTCTTATAGGCTCTTCAGAGCAGGTAGAAAGGAAAAGTTTATATAATATATAGAACTTTGAAATCCAGAAGACTCACATAATTTGGAAAGCAGAGGGAAGAAACCAGAAAAATAAAAAAAGAAAAAACAAAACATTAAACAAAAAAACCCTCTTCATTTTCTCCAGAGCAAGCTAATTTACTTGATATTAAAAACATCATCTAAAACTATATCCATTCCTGACATTGTTCCCCAAAAGAAACAAAAACATCTAAAGGGGGGAGTCAAATCCCCCAAAAGTAACAGATACAAACATTATAGTAGAGGATGTCAAATATCCCCAAAATGACTGTTATGAGACCAAAAACTGACAGGTCATAAGTATATTTTACCAGGCTTCAAGACAAGTCACATTCAAGGACACTGTGTGCCCAATATGGTCTGATTCACAAAAGCAAGAAAGAAAATTGCAATCTGAGCATTTTCCACCCCAAAGTCATGGCCTATATTAATAAAATATAGCAAGGAGAAGTAAGAGCAACTCATCTCTGAGGAGGTTTGCTACACAAGCAAAACCACAAATGAACTACAACTCTCCCCTCAAGTGATGACTAAGGGTGATCTAAACACAGAAGGTGGCATATGCAAAGTGTTCATATGCTTTTAAATTTCACTTACTAAATTCATACTTTAAAAAATAGTATTGGCACTTTTTTTCCTGAGCATCATGTCAAGATTGCAAAGGTTTTCGAATTCATAAAGGCACTATTAGTAAGTGAATAATACACATTACTTATACGTAGATATACACTTGGCCTGAATAAAGAGATGATGGATCATGCTTATTTCTACTTTATAAATATTTGTATATTTAGCCGGGTCTGGTGGTGCATGTCTCGTGGCTGAGACAGGAGGACTGCAGGTTTGAGGACAGCCTCAACAAGTAGTGAGACTCGTCAACCTAGTGAGACTGTTCCAAAATAAAAAATAAAACACGGCTAGGGGTGTAGCTCAAAAGTAGAATGCCTCTGGTTTAATCCCTAGTACCACAAAAAAATTAAATCAAATAAAAAAATAAATATTTGTATATTTAAGTCCCTCCTAGTTGGACAGTAGAAACTGAAAATAGATAATCAATTGTGTGCTGTTCAATTTTGTTTATTGTTGAGTGCTTAAAAAAATCTAGCAAAGTTATGCAAGTCTAGACCATAATCATTATCCTATACTCTGGAAGACAGATATCCATGCCACTATTCCCCAGACCCTATTACCAAGCCCATGTAGACATCACTAACCAAATAGGTACATCACTCTCTGCTAAGCCTAGCTTCTAACTCAGAATCCCTGAAAGCCATAGCTAATTGATCAGTTGTCATAGAGAGGAGGAAAAAAAAAAGTTTGCCAACCATGGTCACGATGCTAAACCACAGGTATTGTCACAAACTTTTCTCTAGCCAATCATTGCAGAACAAGAGAACAACGAAGAAATAATAAAGCTAAATGAGAGTTGTATTCTAAGGCCTCACCCAAGATGGGATCATGGCAAAGGGCTATGAAAAAATCTCCTGAGTATGCCAATTCTGAAGGTATGATGAAACACTTGGATAACTAGCAATCACCAGCAACTACAAGTATCACAGGAAAAGGCCACAGCATAGAAATTCCCTATTTAGTTCAAATACAGAGTCTATTTCTGGTGGTAAGATTTAAAAGGTATTCACTGTATGCTCATTTACCATGTAAATTTGTCAACTGAAAGTTTGTTTGCTTTTTTTTTTTTTTGCGGTACTGGGGATTGAACCCATTCTACCTCCGTGCTACACCCCCAGTCCTATTTTTTATACTTTATGTTGAAACCAGGTTTCACGAAGTTGCGGAGGGCCTCACTAAGTAGAGAGAGAGAGACAGAGAGAGAGAGAGAGAGAGAGAGCGAGCGAGCTGAGGCTGGACGCGAACCCGGATCCTCCGGTCTCTGCCTCCCAAAGTACTGGGATTACAAGCGTGCACCACCACACCTGGCTTCAACTGAAAGTTTTTAATCACATGGACATGTATATATTCAATGACAAAATCTGGATGCTTATCCCTTACTATCTCTAGGCCATACTTTTGGTTATTACCCAACAAACCACAAGTCTCTATTTTGACCAAGTGGTGGTAATTTCTATAGTAAATTTGTTTTATCCTTTATAGTTAAACTTTAAAAAATCAGTTGTAATACTAAACATAGTTATATCTCAAAACAAAAGGATTCCAAGTTGTACTATCCACAAACAAGAAACCCTGACCCCAACCCCCATACACAATTAAAGGAAAGCACTAGAAATCCTAGCATTCTCTTTCAAAGGAAAATGGCCTCATTGCAGCTGTCTAGAAAAAAGCATTCAATCCATAGTTCCTTGTACAGAGGTATTAAAAAGAAAATAAGGGCTAGAATGCCTGTCTGGCCAACAATGGAAGGGGTCATAACTGCTTAACTGTCATGCACAAAAATATACTCAAATAAAGTTCCAAAGAGCCACCTCTTTTATTATTACAGGCTGCATAATAAAAGTGTACCACTGTTTATTTAACTGTCTGCTATTAATGAGCTAATCCAAACTAATGAAATGGACATTTGTATAAAATCAAAGTCAACACACTAGAAAAAGGTCTAGAAGAATGCATACCAGAAAACAGTGGTTACCCCTGTGGGAGAGGGTGTCAGGGTGAATTTTGGCTTATTCGTATTGTCTAAATGCTTATTTAATAAAGAAGAGATAGTCTAATATTGCTTTTAAAACGAAGAGTCAGGTGTGATGGCACACGCCTGTAATCTCAATACTTGGGATGCTGAGGCCGGAGGATCACAAATTCGCGGCCAGCCTCAGCAACTTAGAGAGGCCTTCTGCAACTTACTGAGACCGTTTCCAAATAAAAATAAAAAATAGGTCTGGGGGTGTAGCTCAGAGATAGAATGCACCCTAGGTTCAATCCCCAGGACCACACAAAAAAATAAATAAATAAAATTTAAAAGTAAGAAGAGGGGTGGAAAAATACCCAGTTTTCTCAGAATGTTAAAGCCAAGTGCTAGGAGAGAAAAAGGATGGTGCAGATGAGACTAGTAGGTTTTCCTAGAACACTTCTTTTCATTACAAAGACTCACCATTCTTTATTCCTAAACTGCTTTGTCTCATCCAAATGACAACTTCCGTCTGTAGTATCAAGAGAGGTTGGGAAAGAAAGAAGAGTGTGGGTATTGCTCCTGGTGGATCCTTGAGTGACAATGTTCTCTCCTTTGTTCCTAACTGCTCCCATCCTACCAAATTGTATAATATATATCATATTGGGATTTAAGTGGGTTAAACCATCTTTGTGCCAAACTTCTAAAAGCACAAAAAAAAATAACAAAAGCGTCCTCCTCCCACCCACAGAATAAAACTGAAGAGGAAATTTATTATATACATTTTACTCATCTTTGATATTTGGAATACATTATCCACAGAAATTACCCCTCATTAATGTTAAAGGAATTGCTTTATGTGTCAACACCCCTGTACACTAATTCATTTGGTTTATCTCTAGCAATTAACCAAAACTTAATCTCCCCTGCCACTAAATTCTAGGTTTTGTGGATAAGTTCTAGATTATTTATTCAGCTACTACCACTACTCCAAAAAGTCAAGACATATATGAACTAAAATACTAAATAGATAATTTAAACAATATTTCAGGATGTAATAAAATTTTCATTATTCTAATCAATCACATGAATCAATCCTGCTTCTGTTTATCTTGGTTGCTCTCATATTCTTGTATTTTTTTTTTTGGTACTAGGGATTGAACCTAGGGGCATTCTACCTCTGAGCCACCTCCCCAGCCCTATTTTTTTTTTTTTAATTTTGATTTTGAAACAGAGTCTAAGTTGCAGAAGGCATCATTAAGTTACTGAGGCTGGCCATGAACCTGCGATCCTACTGTCTCAGCCTCCCAAGTACTACTGGATTACAAGCATGAGCCACCACTCGCGGCATGTTCTTGTACTTTAATATCCCCATTATGAGGCTAAAATGAAGTAAAGCACCTGGCCTATAGTAAGTGTTCTGAAATGTTTTATTAACAAAGAGACCAAAAAAAAAAAAGGAGTTGGGAGTTGGGGAGAACACATTAAAGGATAGAAAGAGTAAATTCTATCCTATGAAAATATACTAGATTAATTACTATATATGGAGCAGAGGTACCATAAGGGCTCCAAGGATAAGCTATCAAAGCAGACGGTAGGGGAACTGGTAACGACAATAATAGTGACATCTATGCACATCTACCTGTTTTATCTGTTCTACCAACATTATTCTGATAATTTGCAAAGAGGTTTATCTACACTAAGCAACTGCCAGTCCTTTTGTAGAAAAATTTCTAGTCTTTAGTAATATTGGTATTTTGAGCCATTTTCCAAAACATGGGACTCGTCTTTAGTGAGAAAGAATGCAAATGTCCTTACAGATAAAAAAACGCCTTCCCCCAAGTATGCAGCTCACTATCCATAAAAAATGTAATGTGTCACCAGGCATAGTAGTGCACACCTGTATTTGGAAAGCTGAGAGGAGGATTGCAGGTTCAAGGCCCCCACATAGTAACTTAGCAAGATTCTATTTTAAAATAAAAAATAAAATAGGGTTGAGAGTGTAGCTCAGAGGTAGAATGTCCCTGAGTTCAATCCCCAGTACCAAAAAAAAATAGTAACAATGTGTCACCTATTCCCATGTCACTTCTAAGAATCAGAATCTTATGTCCCCCCTTTCCCCCTGCTTAATCCAGACACAGAAAGATACTTAAAGTATATGAAAGAGCCGGGCATGGGATTACACAACTGTAATCCTAGTACTTGGGAAGCTAAGTTAGGAAGGGTTGCAGGTTCGAAGCCAGCCTCAGCAACTTAGTAAGAGCCTTTTACAAAATAAAAAAAATATAAAAGGCTGCGGTATAGCTCAGAGGTTCAATGTCTGTGGGTTCAATTTTTTTAAAAAAGTGGGCCGGGCATGGTGGCGCATACTTGTAATCCCAGTACTTGGGAGGCTGAGACCAGAGGATCTGGTTTGCAGCCAGCCTCGGCTACTTAGTGAGGCCCTCCGCAACTTAGTAAGATCCTATTTCAAAATAAAGCATTAAAAATAGGGCTGGGTGTGTAGCTCAGAGGTAGAATGCCCCTGGGTTCAATCCCCGGTGCCAAAAAAAAGTAGAAGAAAGGAACTTAAAAACTAGGCTCAGTGTATCTTCTACCTAGAACACAATGATTTTGTTTTAAAACATTACATAGAAAATAATCTCAAGTAGAACATTAAAAGACTGAATATTTAAATTAAACTTTCTCCAAAACATTCTGATTATAAAAGAGCTAAATTAGAATTTTACCTATTGAATAAATGCAGGCATTTTGCTTGCCATAAGTCCACAACATTTTCTGAAAGGTACACAACCTCACAATAAGGTAACGGATGCAATGACTGCATCTACTGTTTCTCTAGCTCTGTGATCTACATAGTCAAAGAGAACTACATCTACTGGCTGCAGGTAAGGCATAATAAATATCATCTCCATAATTTTATTTTCTATGTCATCTATGGATGATAAAAATCAGTACCAATAAAGCTCAAAAGCACATCAAAATTATTATACTTTCTTTTCTTTTTTTTTTTTGGTACTGGGGGTTGAACCCAGGGAGGTTCTACCTCCAAGCTATACCCCCACCCCTTTTTATTCTTTATGTTGAAACATGGTCTCACTAAGTTGTCAAGGCTGGCCTTGAACCTGCAATCCTCCTATCTCTGCCTTTCAAATACTCGGATTACAGGCTTGCACCACCGTGCCCCTCCCCTTCCTTCTCTTTTTGTACTGGGGATTGAACCCAGGGGCATTCTACCTCCAAGCTACATCCCCAGCCCTTTATTTTTATTGTTTTATTTTGAAACAGGGTCTTCCTAAGTTGTTGAAGGTCTCCCTAAATTGCTGAGGCTGGCCTTTAACCTGTGATCTTCCTGTCTCTGTCTCCCAAGTACTGGGATTACAAACATGCGCTACCACACCGGGCTATTATCCTCTTTTTAAAACTTTCAAAGTAACAATTACTAATTGGACTTATTAAGGCTTTAATATTTCTTTGAACAGTTCATGTGAAATCTAGTTAAATGTAGGGTCAATATTATCAAACACTATATTTTCTCAGATATTAATTCTTCTCATAGTGAAACACCTTCATTCAAGTAGTGGGCTACTTAATTAAAAGTTATATTAATAAAGATAATAACAATATCAATAATAGCAAAGACTTAAACATATACTGTGTGCCAGGCACTATTCTAAGTGTTTTTATGTATTGATTCTTCAACTCACCACAACTCTATGAGGTAATAGTATAGTAAAAGCATATGAATTAAAAATCACTAGAGTGGAAGAATGAATTCCAGAATACTAAAAGAAATTTTACTTTCTATACATTATTAGAATTTAAATCTAGATTTTCAGTTAAACATGGTGAACTGACCTCATGAATTTTTTTTCCTCAACCTACAAAACCCCATGGAAAAGACATTAAAGGAATATAAATAGTATTAACTCACAAAGACAAAGGGAGCAGAATACAAAGCCAAGAGATCTCAACAGCTTCTAAAGACAGAAACCAGGAGGAGCTGAGTAACTGACCTGGCAGAGAAGGGAGCTGAAGTCTAAGGACACAGAGAGAGGAGCACAGAATGTGCCCCACCAAACCACTAAGCAGGGCAAGACTTGGGAACACTAGGACCTCCAAGGAAACTAGGACAGAAGAATGTGTAAAAAGCAACTAGACCCCAGGTCCTCTACCCGCCACTCCCCACAGCCAGCCAACCACCATCCCCCAGCTTCCATCTATAGAAGAAACTGAACCTGAGGGTCACAAATCATAGAGGAGGAAAACCTCGGTGGCATGAGGGAGGCTACAAATAGAGGGAGTAGGTAAAGGCCATCATATAAACTGTGGGGTTCTCTGCCATCTTTTCCTAACCTACTGCCAGAACCCAACTTTCTAGAAAAACTGAATGGTACCAAAGAGACCTCCACTGAAATGAAGGGGGTCCCAACAGAAAACGCCAGCTCTTTGAGCAATGGCGCATTTGATAACTGAGAAACCCAGCCCAAACATAAAGACCTATGAAATTAGCTTTGTTGTACATGACCAATATGAACGGATGATCTCTCCAACTCCCTAAGAAAGGCATCAGAAAGAGCCGAAGGCAAATAAACAGAGAAAAAGGAACACAGAAAAAAGCAAACAATGAAAGAAACAGAGAAGGCTGGGGGGGGGACCACATAATTTTATCCTCAGAGAGATATGAGAAGACAGTGAATCTATAAAAGCTCGGTTTTATGAAAGAGAAACAACAAAAATATCTCTTGGAAATTAAAATATATACAGGTAAAGAAAATTCAACAGAAGAGCAAGAGGATAACAAAAAGGGCAAAAATAATAGAACTGAAGCAGCAAATGGAGAGAAAACATTTAAGTTAGAGGATCAATCTGAGAGGTCCAATCTTCAAACAGGAATTCTAGAAAGACAGGACAGAGGAAATTATCAAAAAGACAACAGAAGCTGGGCATGGTGGTACACACCTGTAATCCCAGTACTTGGGAGGCTGAGACAGGAGGATCACAGGTTCAAGACCAGCCTTGGCAACCTAGCAATACCCTGTTTCAAAACAAAAAATAAAAAAGGGCTGGGGGTGTAGCTCAGAGGTAAAATGCCCCTGGATTAAATCCCTAATACCACACATGCACACACACACACAAAACCCACAAAAAATTTCCCAGAATTAAAGTAGACAAGTCTACTAACTAAAAGGCTCCACCAAGCCAAGTACTCATCAAAATCAATGAATAAAGACAGAAATGCACCATACACAAACCCCATTGTGAAATATCAGGGGTAAAGAGATGCTCCAAAATGCTTCCAGAAAGTAAAAATAGATCCCATGGAAAGGAAGGGTACTATAATTTACATAGTAATGCCAAATGCTGTCAGACAATGGAGTACTGCCTTTAAAAATCTGAAGGAAAATTATTTTCAACAGACTCCAAACCACCAATCAATCAAGAGTAGAGACATGTTAGTACTGGAAAGCTTCAACATCAGTACCTCCAATGCATCTTTTCAAGAAGCTATTGCAGATAAGCTTTGGCAAAAAGAAAAGGCAGTCATCAAGAAAGAAGAAATTGGAGGATTGAGTAAATGGGCGATCCCACATGAAATTAAAACACAAAGGGGTCTCAGAATGACCACAGAGACACAAACAGACTGGACAGCAACAGTCTGGATGGCAGAAGAGGGATTATGGAAGAAACATAGCCCCTAGAGGATAATGAAAAAAAGAAATTGATAGGTTATCTGATGTTTTTCAGCATTTGAACTTTTGGATTATCACAGTGACAATCCATATGTGTACATAAAAAAACTATGCAAATTTAAAAATCAAGCAATTATTAACTCTAAGAAATACAGGATTCTAGTAGAAAGGAAATAATGATTACCATGTGGTTCATCAGTAACAATATTTATATATACTGATTTAACAAAACATTTTGTGGATATAAATCTATATGGGAAAGAAAATAAGGGAGATATGGATATAAAAAAAGTAAATCCTGCCTATCATAAAAGGAATTCAAGAAATCTTTTTTGAAATTGATAAATCAAGAAAAAGCAATATAACACTTTTAAATTGGAAGATAAATATTAGAACAAACTACTAAGAATTAAAGTTGCTAGCCAGGTATGGTGGCACACACCTGTAATCTCAGTACTTGGGAGGCTGAGACAGGAGGATTGCAGGTTTGAGACCAGTCTCGGCAATTTGGTGAGACCCTGTTTCAAAAAGGAAAAAAAAAACTGAGCTAGGGGTATAGCTCAGAGGTAGAATGCTTCTGGGTTCAATCCCCATTACCAAAAAACAAAAAGTAAAGGTGCTTCTCTCTGGGATGTTAAGTTGGGGGCCGGGGATACCGCTCTTTTCATTATGTCTTTTAGTTCTATTTAATTTTTTAACTTTATGCATAAATTAATTAAATAAAAGGAAAGCTAATTTTTTAGGAAAGAACTTAAACTTACAAATTCAACATAAATTCAAAGACAGGTCTGGAGAACCAGAAAGATATGCAAAGGAAGCCCTCTCTACTGGCTACCTAAGGTGCTTACCCACCAGGACTCTTTAAAAGAGACCTCCTCTTAAAGGAGCTACCGCAGCCTCGTCTGGCTTCCCTTCAGGCCAAGACACTCGCTCTGTATCAAACTGCAACAGCGAGGCTCAAATGACAGACACAGAGCCACTTCATTGAATAAGGAAGAACTGGGAGAGTCTAAATTAATGATATAATTATGTATATGGAATTAGCATAAACAGCAGACTACTGTTAATTTGTTACAAAGAAATACTTCCTGACATCTTGGGATGATTTCTAAACTTTTAAATGCAATAATGCATAGTGAAAAAGTACAATTCAGGGTCACAGGTTCAGGGTACCTGTAAAAATACAGATAATTTATCTCTTGCCTTAGAATTTAAGTTTAGCAATAGCACCCATTTCTAGACTTGTTCTGACTGAAGATAACACAATAATCCAACATAATGTAAAATTCAAATTTAGTTCATTTATAAAACAGTTTTCATCAAGGTCCCTTCAATCATAGAGGGTTGTCATTCCCACACAACAGGGACTAGACACTTGAAATGAAAAGAGAGCACTGGTTTTGCATAGAAAACCACTGACATGCAAAGAGAGCCTCCAAAATTCTCAATAACTACATGGCCTAGACAAAGTAAGAGTCAACCAATAACTACACATCGGAGAAAAACCTGACAACCTGAAATTCTTATAGAATTGTTCTTATTTGGTTCATCTTTTTCTTAATATTCAGAAAAGTCAGACACGCTTGAAAATACATAGGGTGCCTCAAAATGCAAGGTTCCCTTCAGCTGTATAGGTTACATCATGCTAATTCATTTATAAAAACCTAGATATAGATCAGGTGTGGTGGCATGCACCCATAGTCCCAGCTACTCCAGAGGCTGAGGCAGGAGGATCACTTGAGCCCACAAGTTTGAGGCCAGTCTGGGCAACGTAGCAAGACCCCATTTCAAAAAACAAAACAAAACTAAAAAAAGATCCAGAATTTACATATAAATCAAGATACATTTATACTCCCTCAAAAAATGATTTCACAAATGGGTTCGATTTGAAAAGGGAAAAAAAAGCGGCTCTAAGTCATACACACACAAAAAAAAAATTCTTAAAGCCGGGCGTGGTGGCACACGCTTGTAATCCCAGTACTTGAGAGGCTGAGACAGGAAGATCGCAGGTTCACAGCCAGCCTCAGCTATTTAGTGAGACCCTCCACAACTTAGTGAGACCCTGTTTCAAAATAAAAGAATAAAAAATAGGGCTGGGGATGTAGCTCAGAGGCAGAATGCCCCTGGGTTCAATCCCCAGTACCGCACATACAAAAAAAAAAAAAAATTCTTAAAGATATAGCTCACCTATTCAAGCACCTGTTTCAAGGGGGGAAAATAATACAAACTAGAAATGACCTCATTTTATTTTAAAAACATTTATAGGAAACTGTTCATGAACTCATCTACCTGGGTAAAGCAATAAAAATGGATTTGACTATTTTCTACGAGTTCAAAAGCTTATTATAGTATTTTCATTACAAACCTATTACTTCAAAGGAAAACTACCATAAAAACTCATTACTGGTAGCACCATGACCTTCATGGTCTTTTCACTGTGCAAGTTCCTACTACAAAAAATAAAAACAAAACAAACAAAAAACACAAAAAAACAAAATCCTACTATCCATTCAACATAAAAACTTACTATATTATCAAGCTTTCTTTTTTCAAATTATATATGAAATATAACCTATGAGCAGGAAAAAAGTCCACTGAACATAAGAGTAGTCTAATGACCTGTATACTACTTAAAATCACAACACTTTCAGAAGCAGATAGTTTATCTAAACACATATTAATGTATATAGATAATTTATATCCCTTTTAACCTTAAGGAAGAAAGCCTATTCTTACATATTTTATCTTAGTAAATACCAAACATTAACTCATAAACAAATTCCCACATAAACTTATAGGAGAAATTTAAAGTGAAACAGGCCACACCATTCTCAGCTCATAGGTAACAAAAACTAATAGCATTCTTTGTTGTGTATTCACCAGCAGGCCTGAATATACAAATAAAATGAAATCAATAAAGAGCACTATTAACACTTAATATAGACAGAGTATCAATAAATGTAAAAAATACAATATATTATAATGATGCGTTTGAATGCAAAAAACACATATTTATTAAACATATGATTAACTTAAAAACATCAAGCCAATTTGTTTTAAAGTGCTGCTCATCCAAAACCTTGGACAAAACTATTACCCCAAAGTGAATTAAAAAAAAAATTACAAGGCAAACACAATAGAATGAACAGGCACTACCAAAAATGCTATTTTGCTCTTTAAATAATGCCATTCTTAAGTGATACAGAACAGTCACCTTGACAGAATTCCTTTTTTTGTATAAATATTCATAAATTTAAAATGTCTCTAGATATTCTACAGAGCTGCAAACAATACCTTACAACAGCAGCTTAATGTCTACTTTTGGAAAAAGCACTAAAATCCTCTTCCATTGAAAGTTGTTTATTTCTCTGATGTAAGTGAGCAAGGGCCCTACCACATTAGCCTCTTTTTTAGAACAATGTAAATGACAATGTATACACATCTTAAATTTGGTGGGTCACAAAAGTTAGAATGCAATCATCTTTTGATACAAGAAAATAAATAAGTAAAAATTAAATACTTTAACCTAACATTTGGTATAGACAAATCAGTAGTGTCAACTTCACATATGAAGGACAGCATGGTCTGGTCTTTCTAAAATGCTCAATATGTCATGGTATCTGGGCTAAAGATAGATTGTTACACGTTTCCTTTTTATAAAGGAATACAATACAATCACCATCAAGCTGCTATTGTATCTCATTTTAAGCTGGGGTAAAGTGACCTTTTGGTCCATGGCACAAGTTACATATATCACACTTCTGTCAAATTGAAACCTTCTAAGATTTCATGTTTATAAACTACAATACACACTGACCAAGCTGTCAGTCCCTCACAGTTTTTTAGAAAAATATCTACATTTGTCCCTATGGATGTCAAAATGTTACACCATCATTTGTTTAAAAAAAAAGATGCACATTCATACTGTGAAGTTATTAGGAAAATACTCTTGCAAATAAACTATATAAAGATAAAATACACTTCAAAAGTATGTGGGTTGTTTTTTTGTTTGTTTTACAATATTCTATAAAGTGCAGAGAAATACTAAGGGAAAAACTACTCCCTATAACAAGTTTAATTACAGCAGCTTTTGCATAGCAATACTTAGAGGAAGTTGGACACTTGAGTTTCCTCAGCAAGAGAAGGGTGGAAGAGGATCTTCCAAATCAGATTTTTTTTTGGCTGTAAGTCTGCTTTCTTCAGGAATGGTTGCTGATGCCAAATCTCCATTAAGTGTATTTCTTGAACAGTGAACAGGTCCTATTAAGAAATTAATTAAAAGGTTAAGCATCTTATTAATATTAACTCCAAACCTCTGTGAAAAAACATTTTATGTTTCCTGTTTAGGGGCATGAAATTTCTTTAGCTTCTTGTTAATATTTTGTTTGTTTGTTTGTTTAATAAGGAAAAGTCTAACTTAGAACTACTGACAGTCATAAGAGAAACTTCAGCATTCATGAGATAAATTATGAAACTATCCGAAGTACAGATTTTTGTTGTTTATTGCTAGAGTTATGACTGGCACATAATGGGCAGTCAAAAAATATTACTGAATTATTTAAAGTTAAGCTTTCTTAACTAACCATTGTGGGTTTTAGTCTGTTTTCATGCTGTCAGTGTCCTCCTTGTTTGTTTCTAGGCAAAGAAACCAAGACCCAAAAAACATGCCCTACTCAAGATCACACAATTGGCAACAGAACTGAGACTAAAATCAGGTCTTCCTCTTCATTATGAGTTTCTGAGCAAAGCTGACAAGGTACCTCATACTGAAAGCTGGCCATCTTTCCAATGGAATGCAACACAGCTGAGCACACAGGCGGTTCTGTTCCACAGCAGGTGTAGTTTTATATATATTGTTTGAATTTACCAACATTTATTACTTTTCTCATTTTTAAAAAAGCTTTAAAAATAGAAGAAGTTGTACTTTACAAGAAGAATATTTATGGATAAAGATTTTCAACTAAGACTGCCAAATGCAATGTATATAATTTATAACGAAGAGTACTAATTGTCTGCTTTGTCAACTAATTGAAACACTAACTTTAGCATTAATAGAAAAATCTAAGGATGAAACTTTTGACCTTGTCAATTTAGAGAAGTTCTGGAGAAATTAGATCTATGTATGTATGTATATATGTGAGTCTGTGTATGAGACTAGTTTTGTTACAGTCCTAATGACTAAATTGGAGAATGCTAAATATAATAAGGCATTTACACCTAAAAATTTAAAAAATTGTTTTAAAAAATTCATGACCAGGGTGCCTAGAAGAGAAAAGAGCTAAGGAAAATGGCTATCATTTCAAAAAAATAACTTATCATGAATGATTCTCTTTAAAAAGAAAAAAGTAGCATCTAGAGATCTAGAGAAAAGCACAAAGCAACATGCAGGACTTATCAGGAGCTCTGGATTGAGAGTCCTGTAAACCAGGCATGGTGGTACACACCTGTAATCCCAGTACTCAGGAGTCTGAGACAGGAGGATCTCAGGTTTGAAGCCAACCTCAGCAACTTAGCAAGACCCTATTTCAAAAACAAAAATTAAAACAGGGCTGGGGAGTAGCTTGGAGGTAGGATACCCCTGGGTTTAAACCCCAGCATCCCCACCCCAACACACACACAAAGTCCTGTATAAAAGGTATAAAGAAAAAGAGGAGTCAGAATCTATACTGCCTGCTTTACCTTTTCCACATACCCAATCTCTTTAACTTCGCCTTTTCCTTTTCTTGTCCAGGTTTTGTTCACTTAGCCAGGAAAGTTTTTCCTCCCCTCCTCTCCCTACCCTGACTCCTTTCCTTTCTTCATGTTTCTACCCACTGTTCCAACTTAAATTTAGAATGGTAGTGAGTATAGAGTAATGTTCTATATCAATAAATAGGTTACTAGTTCTATTTAAAAATATGGGCATTAAAAAAAAGGTCAGCACCTTCTAAATATCTGAAAATGGCCAGCAGTTCCATTTAGAATCATCACCTTCTACATAAACTCTACATCCTCCTCCAACAAAACTTGTTTAACTTTCTGGTTAAGTAAAACAACTCTATCTTAATGTTCTCAAAATATATTTAAACATTAAAAATGCAGCAACATTGTTTTGTCCCATTTCAACCATTTAGTTGGGTTCTTCTCCAGGCTTACTAAAGAATCTAACCACCACTTAAAGTATCATTTCCTAAGAGAAATAAAATTGGTGTTCCAAACAACTGATTTACAAATGAATTCTTGGAACCCAGTCTTAGTTGGGAACTGTATGTAATTTCTAAACCACATGCTTCATGGGAAATCGTAAAGACTGAAAAGTAAAAGTCTATTCATGACAATGTAATAATAAAACCACGTATGTGGTCACTGTTGTCAAATTGGGTATTCTGACACACTTTCAAAGCTTTTTCTCTTCAGAGACAAATAATAATAATCTTAACATAAATCACCAAACCTTTCCTAAAATTATAGTATGTCACCTCTTTAATAAGGGAGAAAAACAAGGAATGAATGCTACTATAATTGATACTACAAGACAAAATTATTGTCCTTAGCCATTTCAGGGCACATAAGTGAAGTAACAAAGCTGACCTGTTTTCCTTTGGACTTGGAACTTGCCTTTATTTTCCCCCAAAACAATTCATGTTTTCTTTTAAAATGTTTTGTGTGTGTGTGTGGTACTGGGGATTGAACCCAGGGGCATTCTACCTCCGAGCTACACCCCAGCCCTATTTTTTTTATTCTTTATTTTGAAACAGGGTCTAAGTTGCAGAGGGCCTCACTAAGTAGCTGAGGCTGGCCACGAACTGGGATCCTCCTGGTCTCAGCTTCCCAAGGACTGGGATTACTAGTGTGTATTACCACGCCCAGCTTAAAATGTCTTTTAAATGCAAATGTAGTGGGAGTAAAAAGATTATGATTTTATATATATGTGATATTTACAAAGCAATCCTCAGCACTTTTTCAGTTAGTAACCGAGTTTTAGTAAAAGGATACACGAGCAACTATTGATTGCTGCTAAGTAAACTAGCAATTACTTGGCTCTAAGTTAAGAAATTAATCCAAGAGCAAAGTACAGAGTTTCATGTCAGTATCCCACAATTCCAGAAACTACTGAGTCCCACAACAATATTGCTTTTTTTTAAAAAAAAAAGGCCAAAAAAAAGACAAAACCCATCTAACTTACTATCTGGATCTTCGAGGGGAATATCATTACAAGAGTCTGTATCTGAGTAGGTTCTTCTGCGTCGCTGGGATCGGTGAAGTGTACACACTGGTTCTTTTATAGAGTAGCTACTCCTGCAAATCAAATAAAATGCATTAAATTGTAAAGTCTTAAACAAAGGAAAACACCCATGACTTAATTGGAATTTTACATGACTTCTCTTAAAGTGAAAGAGGAACTATTTTTATGCCCAAATTCCTACATTAGCAACATTCTCCTCATTCAGAGGTCAACTTGAATGAGTAAGTGATCTATTTAGAATCCAGGCAGTAATGTGGAGAAAATGACCTCTGAGCTGAGCTACATGGAAAAGGAGAACCATGAAGAAATGACTTCTAGAGTAGAGGGAGGGTCAAGTGAGGTCTAGTGACATGTCAGATGGCTTACAAAGATTTGAAAACTAAAAGTTATGAGTTATGCAAAGGCAAGTATCTGATCAAAAACAGCAGGCTGAAGGTGATGGGCAAGGGAAAACTGCTAGAGGAAGATTCTCTGACAGCAGCAAGAGAGAAGATCAAAATGGCAAAAGGGAGGCTAGGAAGATTAGCTTTAAAAATCAGTCTAAGCTGGGCGTGGTGGTCCAGTTTGTAATCCCAGTACTTGGGAGGCTGAGACCAGAGGATCTGGGTTTGCAGCCGGCCTCAGCTACTTAGTGAGGCCTTCCACAACTTAGTGAGACCCTGTTTCAAAATAAAGAATAAAAAATAGGGCTGGGGGTGTAGCACGGAGGTAGAAAGCCCCTGGGTTCAATCCCCAGTACTGCAAAAAAAATTTTTTTAAAGTGTTGATATAAATATATACTTTAAAATATCACATTGCTTTCTCTTTTCAGCAAGATCTTTCTCTCTTAATAAAACTACACCTCAGCATGAATACATGATGCTACAAAAAGCTGAAGTAAAATGACCCTATGTTGTGGAGCCTCAATATATATAATATGAATTGCATCACTTGATGTATTTCAAACATCTAAAAAAGCTTCAATAGCTGGCAAGATCTTACCTTTGGGTTAATTTATTCATCCAGTTTTTCTTTCCTGACTCCCTACTGGGGCCAGGCCCTGATACTAAGCACTAAGAGACATGCACAGCTGTACTGTAAAGAGCAAATCGGTACCAGACCTCACCCATGCAGAGTTTACAATCCACATCACTATAAGAGGCCCAAAGAATCCTCTATGTATAATTTGAGAGAATATGGTCAAAAAAAAGGTAAAATTTTTACCTCTCTGAACTGCAAGAACCAGGGTGGCTAACAGAACGTTTCATCTAGAAATTAAAAAAAGAAAACAGCATAATCCATATGTCAAGTAGAATAATGTAGATCTGATTTATTATTATTACCATATTACCATAAATTTATTCAAAGTAAAAGATACCTGGCAAAAATCCCTTATCTTTTATAGACTCAAGTAACATCATTAGCACAATGTCAAGCTTTGTCCCTAATAACCATTAATTGGAAACTTCCTTAATACATAGCAAAACCATGCTGCATTCTTTTCTCAATACTAAAAGCCACTATACATACATACACACACACACACACACACACACACACACACACACACAAATGCATACAAAAAAATATAAAAACAGGTTATATAACTAATCTAAAAGTCATACTTTTTGTGATAAGAAGAACTATCTAGCAAGCTAGAAAATATTCTAATAAATGTCTCTTTGGTCTAAAGGGCAGGAGCAGAGTCCGGTAGCAAAGCTTCTCTTTACCATTCATCATTCAGATAACTGATACACAGATGTTCTAAGGTATGGTTTTCACGGAGGACAGCATTAATAATTCAAATCTTTAAAGAACTCAGAACAACAACCCTAAGCCTCAAATAGGTTTCTAAAACACGTATTTAAAAAATAAAGAAAATCTAATTAAGCTGAGCATTTAATATGACAAAATACTAAATACACTTTAGACTGTCCAACTACTCTATCAAAAAATAAAGGAGCCGGGCATGGTGGCACACACTTGTAATCCCAGTACTTGGGAGGCTGAGACCAGAGGATCTGGGTTTGCGACCAGCCTCAGCTACTTAGTGAGGCCTCTGCAACTTAGTGAGACCCTGTTTCAAAATAAATAAAAAATAGGGCTGGGGGTGTAGCTCGGAGGTAGAATGCCCCTGGGTTCAATCCCCAGTACTACAAAAAATAAATAAATAAATAAATAAAGGGAAGTAGTCAGGTAAAACAGATTATTTCAAAGTTTAACGAGGAAGTAGAAAAGTTTAGGATGGTTGATTTTATATACATGGACCCAAGAGTCTCACAATAACAGGTCCAACATTTATGTTATACAAAATACTTTTTATATTTGTAACATAAGCCACAAGTTGCTGAGAAATCCCAGTAGAAATGACAACAGATATGACCCACCCAATTTGTCATTCAGATACATCTGACAGACATTAAGATGCAAGTGGACATTAACATCTGCTTTAATAGAAATTACTTCCTTTAGGATTACTTCATCCAATGATATCCTCACTACAATAACCACTCCTTCTGTGAATCAAAATATCAGCTGTCTGAACTTTCATGATGATTTGGAATAAAGTAAAATGCAAATTTATTTTTGGTGCAAATTTATTCTAAGATGGATTCAATAAGATTAAATACATAGAGTGGATATAAAGATTGCATTAAATAGTTGTATAATTCTCAGCTATTTCAGCTTTATTTTTCATATAAATTTTATATGAAAAATAAGTTTTTCATATAAATAACTCACCTTATTCTTAAAAAAAGATTGCCCTTGAAGGCTATCTGACCTTAATTTCCTTGCTATGTGTCTCCAGAAAAATTATAACCCACAAATCTTGCTTTATGTATCAGACAAAATGATATAACTAGAAAAATAAGTGGTCTCTAATCTGATATTTCCTACTAACTTATTGGATTTTTTTGTAATTTTTCTACTGATAAAAAAGTTTTGGTTTAAAAGAAAGTTATTATAGTTTCTTATATAGAAAATACACATATGACTTCTCTGAAGGCATTTCCTGAGAAGTAAAATGCAAAAATGAGTAGCATTGAGGTGTTTTTATTGCATTTGACTCTAAAAAGTATTTTCTTAAAAAAAAAATAACCTCTGAGTAGACCTTATGAGTCAACCTCAGGAACACAGCACTAGACATCCATCTCAAAAGACTGGTTTCTTTGTTCAACTATACATGTTATTTAACAGTTTATAGCATTTTTATAATTGTTCTAAAAAGCAATATTGTCAAACTATGTTCTACTAACCCCTACAGACCCATGAGAGGCATTAAAAAATAAGCAAAAGGGTTCAACTGTCAAATAAATTTCAGAAACACTGCACACTACCTCTCCGTCTCAGAGATTCGTAATACACTTCAGGATCAAAGAGGATCTGAGAAGTCCTAGCAGACTGTCCCTATCAGATCAGGACAGAAAAACCCAATTCATTAAGTCAACTAAAACTTCCCAAACCAAACTGATCATAAAATTAATTTTTATGGTATACCTGTGTCAGAAGACACTATTTGTTCATCATACATGGATTAGAAAATAATGATCTAAATAAATTCAGGTAATAATCTTTTCTAATCTCAGATAACTAAATTTGCTGGGCTACATAAGAGAACCCAGGAATAAAGTTGACCCTAGTCTTCTAATAAATCTTCAGATAACTGCTAAAACAATAACTATGTGGCATTCTTTCTCCTACAAATGGGCTCCTAAAAAATACTGATAAAAAATTAGTCTTATCAAACCTTATCTCACCTACAAGTTCCCATAGTATGCCAGAGCAAGTTTATTACCCTGAAAAGAACAACGAATTACCACCCCCAGCAAAAAGAGTTCTCATTGTTGAGAGCAATCAGGAAGTGAGAACCTCCCATCAAGCACCTAGCATTAGGCAGGTCAGATCCTGTGCAGTGATCCTTTGATAGAGAAGACACTTCTTCTTACAGATGAAGACACTGAAGACTGGAGAGATTAAGTAGCTTCTCTACTTGAGGGTTTAATCCAAATGCTGACTACAGAATACTGTTCCCACTGTAACATGTTTAAAGTCCCTTCCAACTCCCTTTTTTTTTTTTTTTGCGGTACCGGGGATTGAACCCAGGGGCATTCTACCTCCAAGCTACACCCCCAGCCCTATTTTTTATACTTTATTGTGAAACAGACTCTCACTAAGTTGCGGAAGGACTCACTAAGTAACTGAGGCTGCCCGCAAACCCGGATCCTCCGGTCTCAGCCTCCCAAGTACTGGGATTACAAGCGTGCGCCACCACGTCCGGCCTTCCAATTCCTTTTTAAGATATGCTTAATTGTACCTCAGTGTGAGTAAAACATTACCCCACTGTAAAGTTTTTATAAAGCTGAAGTGTGCTCTCAGCCTTTTCTGTGTCCCAGCACATGGAGTGTATTATAATGTTTTCCGGCAACGGAGGTAAATGAATGTAACAGCTCAGGGGCAGGCTGCACACAGCCCCTCGGAGGGGGAGGACATTAGGACACTTGCACATGTGCTGAGCTCCTTAGAGAAGAAGATCCCATATCGAACACAAGTACAAACAGAAACACTGAACCTTTTGCTTGTTTCCTCCCCACTCCCTGTTTCCTCCCTTAAAAATAAAAACAGAAGAAAACCCAGATAAATATCAACAGAGGAAAAGCAAAACATTCCAACCATTTGAACAGGAGAAGGTGACACAGGAGAAACTAAGGGATCCGGATGGGGCAGTTGAAACATCTCAGGTTTAAACTTGGCATTCGCTATCTTCACACACTCCTCAAGCGTTGTGATGAATGTATTACACGTGGCACTAAGCAGAGAAGAGGCTTCGTTCATGTTCTGCAAAATCACACACACAAAGACTTGAACAGACACACACAGCTATGTGAAATCATACACATCCTTATAATCAAGTGATGAAACATTTTCTCCAGTGGACTAGTCTATTTAAATAACTTAGGAATTTATTTAAAATATACTACCTGAGAACACTAAAGCAATGCATGAATATGAAATGTCTGTTTCTTAGATAAACAATGTATGAAATTAGATTCCAAGAAAAAACAAGTTTTGCATTTAAACCAAATATCATATTGAAAAACTATGTACAAAAATTCACCTCAAGCCAGGCATGGTGGCGCATGCTTGTAATCCCAGTAGTTGGGAGGCTGAGACCAGAGGATCACAGGTCCACGGCCAGCCTCAGCTACAACTTAGTGAGACCCTGTTTCAAAATTAAAAATAAAATCGGGCTGGGGGTGTCGTGCTACACCTCCGGCCCTATTTTTTATACTTTATTTTGAAACCAGGTCTCACGAAGTTGCGAAGGGCCTCACTAAGGAGGGAGAGAGAGAGAGAGAGAGAGAGAGAAAGAGAGAGAGAGAGAGAGAGAGAGAGAGAGCTGAGGCTGGCCGCGAACCCGGATCCTCTGGTCTCCGCCTCCCAAAGTACTGGGATTACAAGCGTGCGCCACCACGCCTGGCCTAAGCTATAATTTTCTAAATCTCTATCAGAATTCACAGCAGTGGAACACCCCCCGCCCCCCGAGTGAGTGAGTGGCAGCACAATTCATGCCTAGCCTATACCCTTACTTCCACTTCCTTCTTGATAGAATAAAAACCCAATTCTGTTCAGCAGAGTAAAGTGCTCTGACTCGAACCAGCCCAGTCTTGGCAATGCCATTGCCCTTAATCAAATGCGCATCTCCCTCCCTCCTCCTTTTCTTTGCACTAGACAAAAAAGAAAAGAGAGAAGCCAGCTGGGGAGTTTCTAGGATTTTTGTACCCTAATTAAAAACGAAAGACAGCAAGTTGAGAAGGTCTCTCTACCCTGGCCACACCACTGCTTCTTGCCTCTCACTCACCTTGAAGCCTGGCGCATGAGGAGAAAAACCCAATACACCAAGAATGGCAGAAGAGCCCGGGTCGCTGGCCCTCAGTGAGCTGCTGGAGCAGTATGAGAGCACCTCCCTCCAGGGGGCTCGTGGGGAACACTGCAGTGCCTGCGGGGCAGTTTAAGGTGCCCCAAATCAAGCTCAGCTTTCTTCACAGCAGACTCTTCCCCAACAGGAAAAGATCACAAGAGAGGGAATATTTCTTCTTCCACTCCTACCACATTAGGCAGAAGGGGACGGGAAACTGCTGGACTTCCACCCAGAGAGCAGAGGGCTCACTGGTCATCTTCCCCAGAAAGGGTGAGCCGATTTCAGAGCCAGATCCCACTAATCTGTATTTTGAATCCTAAATTACTGTTCTCAGAAGAACTTTTTTAAAGTTTTTCATAAGGATATACGTTATCAACTCTCAGTAGTTAAGTTGGGACTCTTATTATCAAAAGACAGTTGCTCTCTGTCTTATTATCAAAAGACAGAGAACAGCAGCTGAGCAATGAATTCATGCCATCGCCTAAAGAATAGAATGCTCCCACCCCATCCCCAAACTATCAGAATGGCTGCAAAGATAGGCCTCAGTTCCCCAGAGCAATGCTTGACTCTGGTCACAGACACATAGCCTAGAAGGTACTACCAATTCCCAGAGTCTACAGCCGGGAGAATCCAGAACAGTCAAAAATAACTCATCATGAAGTGCTTCTCTGTCATCCTGACTGAGGACACTCCGGTGCAGTACAAAGCACAACCAGACACAAAGGGATCCTCTTTGTTATACCTCTATGCTGGGAGATGAATGATTCTCATCATGATGAACAAATTCCTGGATTGTATGAACCTGCTGCATTAGGAGGTCACAGTAGAGGCGAAGTTCAGACATTTTGGTTTTCAGAGATTCGCTGGTTTCACTTATTTCTGCAAGGAACATATATAAACATCAATTAGATCATTTTCCTATTCCTTGGATAATACAACAAAATATATCATTTTTAAAGTGAGGCAATAAATACAAATATCTACAGCTTATGAGATGTACAACCATGAAAACAGGATCATAAAAGCCCTAAGAACCATCTTTTCTTTAGATAATTGGGGGAAAAAATTGAGTTATACTTCTGCCATGAAGCTTACATACATTAATTTCCAGAGACAAAAGGACAAAGGTGGTAATCGCTGGATGTTTTATACAGGATAGTTCCACTCTATTATTCATCCTCTTTCATTTGAAAAGTGCCTATATTTTATTTCCCCTTTTGTGAATCTTTTTTTTCTTTTTTTGGTCTAGCATACAGCTCTGATGCTTGATTTTTCTCTTAATAAAATACAAATTGAAAATCTATGAAAGCTTTTACACATAAAGATAGTAATCTTTGCCAAGCATAGTGGCATGTACTTATAATCCAAGTACTTGGGAGGCTAAGACAGGAGGACCTCAGGTTCGAGGCCAGCCTCAGCAACTTAGTGAGACCCTCGACAACTTAGAGACCTTGTTTCAAAATAAAAAATAAAAGGGCTGGGGGAGGTAGCTTGGAGGTAGAATGCCCCTGGGTTAAATCCCCAGTAACACACACACACACACACACACACACACACATACACACACACACACACACACACACCTTATATATTGCAAATATATAAAAATCTTATATATTGCAAATGCTTTTCCAGTTGTTAGCTCCCTTTCAAAGTTTCTTTATTGTATAGTTTGGCATACTATACTTAGTTTTTATGTAATTAAAAATACTGTACATAAATGTTTATTTTCTTCTATTCCTTTCACAGCTTCATTATACTTTCTTCAGAATTTTTAATAAGAGCTTATTTTCTTTTCCTTAATAACTCTAGACAAACTAAGTATCTATTCATCATCTCAGCCACTCACAGGCCAGTACCTTTTAAACTAGAAGTAAAAGCTGAATGGCCAGGCATGCTGGCACACACCTATAATCCCAGTACTTGGTAAGCTGAGACAGGAGGCTCTCAGGTTCAAGATCAGCCTCTCAGCAACCTAGCAAAACCCTGTTTCAAAATAAAAAGTTTTAAAAGGGCTGGCATGTAGCTTGGAGGAAGAATGACCTCTGGGTTCAATTTCCAGTACCACAAAAAAATAAAATAAAATAAGCAAAAGCTGCAGAGGAAGAAAAAATACATACACACAGTAGAGTCTGGCGCTTCTCCTTATTCCCTGAGCCAGGCCAGTGCCGCTGCTTTCTGCTATGAGCCACAAAGCCACTTCTGCCAGAATGCACCAAAGCACCTCTATCTGCACATTTGATCTAACCTAAATCAATTTTTGCCCCAATATAAGTCCATTCCTCCTTTTTAAAAAATTATGATGAAATACACATAAAATTTACCGCTTTAACCATTTTAAAGTCCAAAGTTCAGTGGTATTAAGTACATTCAAATGTTGTATAATCATTACCATCACCCAGAACTTTCCCACCTTTCCCAACAGAAACTTTGTCCTCATTAAACACTAACCCCATTCCCTCCTCTTTATAGGCCCTGGCACTACCATTCTACTTTTTGTCTCTATAAATCTGACTATCCTTTGTATGTAATATAAGTGTAATCATACATTTGTCTTTTTGTGATGGGTCTATTTTACTTAGTATAATATCTTTAAGGTTCATCAATGTTTTAGTGTATATCAGAATTTCCTTCCTTTTAAGACTGAATAATATTGCATTTTGTATATATACCTCATTTTGTTTATCCATTCATCTGTGGATATTTGGGTTGTTTCTGCCTGTTAGCTACTGTGAATATCCATTCCTTCTTATCTGCCCCTTAGCCACACATTATTCATGATGTTTTTCATATATTTGAATATTGTTATAAATTCCATCCTCAGCTTCTACTTTTCAATATCCATAATTTAGTTGCTTTCACTAATTTAATATTCTTTTTAAAATGTGAAAGTAATATATACTCAATTAAAAAATTAGAAAATAGAAATATGGAAAAGAAAAATCAAATGACTGCAATCTTACTACCAAGTTATAAATACTGTGTCATTCATATTATATCACATTCATATTAGTTCACATATAGCTGATCTAGTACCATAAATCATTTGCTTTGCTTTTGACTTATTTAATTTTTTTGAGTTGACAATACATGTTCATAACAAAGTCAAAAACGTACCAAAGGGTATAAAGTGAAAAGTGAGTCTCTTTCTCATAAATTCTCCTTCCAAAAGTAACAACTAATTCTTACATACCTTTCCTAAGTAAGTCAACAAACACTACTATATGTAATTCTGAGTCCTGCTTTTATCAATGATCATTAACCTTGGGCATTTTCTCACATCATTAAAATTTCTTATAAACATTTTACTGGCCACATAAAATATCTACTGATGGAAGCAGTAATTTACTGAATCAGTAAATTTGTACCTTTACATTGTTTATCAATTTTTTTACCATAATGATCTATGCATGTAAATCTTTTTCTATATTAATGACTATTCCCTTGGGATAGATTACTAAAAGTGAACAGGGCAATTTATATTTATGTTTTTAAAAATACGCTTACCACAAGGGTAAAAAATTCTATTTACCTTTTTCCTTTTTAGTCCTCGTATCAGTCAAACACGCTTTGGAGCTCCCCAAAGCAACCAGCCACCTCTGTCTTTCAGCTGCATTTACTGCCTTCATGTAGAAATGCTGCTCTCCTGGAATTATTAATTCCATTCTTGTGTTGTCTGCTGAATGGACTATGATAAGCATAGGACAGGTATAGTTATGGACTTAAGCAATGTGAGGATCATCACATCATCACTCTTACACAATATTAAATGCTTCATAAACCTAACACAACAAGCCATGACTCAAATTCAGGATTGCCGCTCACAGAGGCCACCCAATGGCACCCTAAAATTCGTCATTCTCACACAGACACAAGGTGACAATGGTGCCAAAGTGATGACAGCATATGAAAAAGAAAGTAGGAATGAATTAAGTGCTGAGAAATGAGACCCTCCCTCGAGTCCACCCATAGACCACTTTAAATACACGTACAATGAATTCACACATATCACCTATCTTTTACTGAGGATACTAATGTTGAAAGAGTCCTAGGCTGGATGTAGTGGCGCATGCCTGTAATCCCAGTACTTGGGAGGTGGAGACAGGAGGATCACAGGTTCGCAGCCAGCCTCAGCAACCTCGTGAGGCCCTCTGCAACTTAGTGAGACCCTGTTTCAAAATAAAACATAAAAATAGGGCTGGGGGTATGGCTCGGAGATAGAATGCCCCTGAATTCAATCCTCAGTACCACACAAAAAATAAAATAAAAAATAAAAATGAGAGTTTGGCTGGGCGTGGTAGTGCACACTTGTAATCCCAGTACTTGGGAGGCTGAGATAGGAGGATCACAGGTTTGCAGCCAGTCTCAGCTACTTAGTGAGGCCCTCTACAACTTAGTGAGACCCTGATTCAGAATAAAAGAATAAGCCGGGCGTGGTGGCACACGTTTGTAATCCCAGTACTTGGGAGGCTGAGACAGGAGAATAGCAGGTTCACATCCAGCCTCAGTTACTTTGTGAGGTCCGCTGCAACTTAATGAGACCCTGTTTCAAAATAAAAGAATAAAATCAGGCTGGGGGTGTAGCTCAGAGGTAGAATGCCCCTGAGTTCCATCCCTAGTGCCACAAAAAAAAATAAATAAATAAAGTCCTACTACCTACTAGTAGTAAATCTGAAATGAAGTGAAGAACCAGATGTGTAGCTAAGGAATACGCATCCAAAGCAAAAAAATCTCTTTTGTCTCCTTGGCTAAATCTTACTAAGAATTACCAGGAAATCACGGGAAAGTAGCAATCCGGCCCTGGGAAATTAACACAATGCATTAGCTGCTGCTTTGATTTCTCTAAGTAAGAAAATGCACAGAACGGTGAGATGACTCTGGAGTATCTGACAGCTGTGAGCAAGAGCGCACCATGTCAAAAGAACTACCCTTCACCAAGGACAAGTACTCAAGCTACAGAGGAAAAATAAGAAAGGCCTGGAGGGAAGTTAACATTCACTCATCTAGTGTTCCAATTTTTTCTTCCATTCTCTTTATAATTCAATACTTTCACTGGTCCATGAAACCTTAGTGAGAATTACAGCATGACCTACTGCTTGATGTCTCCCCTTCTGGAAAAAAAGGAAACCATCTCTATCACCCAGAAAAGCTTATCTCCAATTGAGCAGAGAACTAGAGCTAAGGACTCCAATGTTGTACTTTATCAAAACCCAACAGAGCACTGGACGTGGTGGCGCACGCTTGTAATCCCAGTACTTGGGAGGCTGAGACCGGAAGATCACAGGTTCGCTGCCAACCTCAGCTACTTAGTGAGGCCATTTGCAACTTAGTGAGACCCTGTTTCAAAATAAAGAATAACAAATAGGGTGGCGGGGGGGGAGAGGTAGCTTGGAGGTAGAAAGCCCCTGAGTTCAATCCTCAGTACTGCAAAAAAAACCCCAACAGAGCTGGCCATCATCTTTAGAGCTCAGTTTCCAATCTTTACAGTATCTGTCTGAGAATGAAATACAATGTAAGGGAATGCAATATAGACACGAAAGTGGCACCCACAAGAAATTATTTGTCATGTCCAAACTGGAAAACTAGCAGAGTATTTTGAACTTCAATTCAAGGTATATTTATAAAGGGAGAATTATCAAATCCTGTGTTTAACAATGCTAAATGTCACTCCTGATTGCTCCGTAGCAATAATTATTAGAAAATCCCTACATGGTTAGAAATGTTGCCTCACTTGGAGAACACTTTATTATCTAGCCTCAAATTCCTCTAATTTCCTATTTTTACTTACCTTTAATTTCACAAACCGCCATCTTTATACTTCCTTTACTCCCCTTGCAAACATCATCCTGCGAATCATAGTAGGACAGGATTCCATTATCTAAAACAAACCACCGAGGCTGCCAACCTACAAACATCATAAATAAGAAAAGGGTAATTAGAAATTGCTTTCATCATATTGAAAACTATGATTTCAAACCTTGCCATACACATTCTTTCTTGCCTCTCAAGTACCATTCTGATAATGAATTTTTTTTTTTTTTTTGCGGTACCGGGGATTGAACCCAGGGGCGTTCTACCTCCGCGCTACACCCCCAGCCCTATTTTTTATACTTTATTTTGAAACCGAGTCTCACGAAGCTGCGGAGGGCCTCACTAAGTAGAGAGAGAGAGAGAGAAGAGAGAGAGAGAGAGAGAGAGAGAGAGAGCGCGCGCTGAGGCTGGCCGCAAACCCAGATCCTCAGGTCTCCGCCTCCCAAAGTACTGGGATTACAAGCATGCGCCACCATGCCCAGCTGATAATGAAATTTTTAATGGCCAATACTTGCCCAAAGTGTCCTTGGCATAGAGTAACATTTTTATTCTAGTTCACAATCTTCTCATTAGCAACCCATAAGACCCATCCTCAGTAATAGCCCTACATTGGGTACAATATAATTGCCCATTTCCTAAAAGAGAACAGAGTTGGGGTTATGAGGTACAGACTGAGTATCCCTTATCCAACATGGATCAGAAGCATCTGGGATTTCAGATTTTATAATGCTTGCATATACAAAATGAGGTATCTTGGGAATGGGACCCAAATCTAAACATGAATTTGCTTCTTTTATGTACACTTTATACACATAGCCTGAAGGTAATTTTTTCTTTTCTTTTTTTTTTTTTGTTGTATAGGGATTGAACCCAGGGGAATTCTACCTCTGAGCTACACCCCCAGCCCTGTTTTATTTTATTTTTACTTTGCTTTTTGAAACAGGGCCTCGCTAAGTTGCTGAGGCTAGCTGCAAACCTGTGATCCTTCTATCTCAGCATCCCAAGTACTGGGATTAGAGGCATGTGCCACCACCCCTGGCTGCCTGAAGGTAATTTTTTTACACAATATTTTTGGTTCTGGCTGTGACCCATCACATGAAGTCAGCTGTGGAATTTTCCACTTGTGGCATTAAGTTGGCACTCAAAGTTCTGGACTTTGGAGCACTTCAGATTTCAAATTACAGATTCTCAACCTATAATGGAAAAAACAACAGAAAATGGGGATTTTTAGCCCCATTCTACTATCATTCTTGTTGGATAGCCTGGGGCAAATCTTTTCATTTCAATAAATCTCTAAAATATCCAGTCTCCAAAACAATTAGGTTGCACAAGATGATCTCCCTGGTGTGACCTAGCCCTCTAATTCTACAATGTAACGTTCCTTCTCGTAGCAAACATGTTGCCTAAGCAAACTCTCCAGCACACACTGAGAATTAAATGAATTCTCATCTTTTACATGGATATACCCTGTGGTAAGAATGTAGACTCCTCACCGCTCTCTTTCCCTTCTTTGCTTCTCGCTGCTAAGGCAGAAATGCTAGAAAGTCCAATCATTGATTTAATTGATATTTACTCAGCAACCTGAGCACGTAAGTGTCACAGACTCGGCTCTAAGGTAAAGCTGGTAACTAGGATGATGGCTTCCCTTAGTGCTCAACTCCCACTCCTCTTGAAAGCCAAACTCCATGTGCCCTGGGATCTTATCAAGCATGCTACTAATTTACAACAGTTCATTGACTAATAACATGGTGACCATGCTGGAGGCAGTGTGACTTGTTCTTGTTCTTTCTGTAACTATTAAGTCACAACTCACAAGTATTCTAGACTAGAATGTACCTCCTTTTAAACTGTGGGTGTTTAAATCCTGCTCACGTTGGCCATAACCTGCTATATGATTAATAAATTCAGTTTTTCCAGGATCATACAATACCAAGACATATGAGTAAATTATCTCAAATCTTGATTCAGATTCAGAATTTTCCTCCCCAAAAGACTTGACCTGTAATACTGTGTGTGTGTGTGTGTGTGTGTGTGTGTATTTAGTTACTGAGGGTCAAACCCAGGGGCATTCTACTCCTGAGCTACACACCCAACCATTTTTTTAAACTTTCTATTTTGAAACAGGGTCTTGTTAGGTTGCTGAGAGTCTCGTTAAGTTGCTGAGGCTGGCCATGAACCTGTGATCCTCCTATCTCAGTCTACCAAGTATTGGGATTACAGGTGTGCATCTGTAATCATTTTTTAAATGACAGTGCTGAGTCATCATAAAAAGTTTAAATTTTTGTGTAAGAAGATAGGGAATACTGTAATATAGTTCAGAAAGATAGATGTCCATAATAAATTATTCCTAGCAATTAGAATAGTGCCTGGCATATAACGTGTGCTAATAAACTGTATCTCTCAAGTGACTTAAAAAAAATAAACGAATGAATACCAGAAATGTAAGATATTGCTACAATCCATGAGAGTATAGACATCAAGTATTATCCATGAGAACATATTGTATTGCCCATGTATAGAAATGATGGATTATCTTTCCAAGTACTAATTCGCCCGGGCAAACAAATTACAAGCAGGGTGTGGTGAGAATATACTCCTCTACATAAATTTGATGAGCTTATAGGACAAAGTATGATTTTAGAAAGCTGGATTACTGCAAGCAATTCAATATCTCTTTAAAACAAATATTGAAGCCGGGTTCGGTCACTCAGGAGACACAGGTAGGAGGATCCCAAATCACAGCCAGCCTGGGCAATTTACAACAGCTCTATTTCCAAAATAAAATAAAAAAGGCTGGTGAAGTAGCTCAGTGGTAGAGCATTTACCTACCATGCTGAAGGCCCTGGGTTCAATCCCCAGTACTACAAAATAATTTAAAAAGGACACACACACACACACTGAGCAAAGTGATTCATTTACAATTTGTAGTAACATGAAAGCTGACTATGGTTGAATATATTAATTTAATCAAATCTATTAATTATGTCTGTGCACCTTTTTGAAGAAATAGTCAATGTAACAATCTGAGTCATACATTTATACAACAGAGGATGTATCTGTGAAAAAGATTCATGGGTTATTTTTTTATTTAGTTCCTCTTTTTAAAAAACCATTCTTTTTATCTCAAACTACCAAATATTACTGAAACTATTCTACAAAAGATTCTCAAATAACATGATCAATATATTGGAGGGTTCTTAAAAAAAACAGAGTGTGAACAGCTACTCATTCTTCTCACTCAAGATGAACTAAAATTAATAATCAGCATATGGTACAGTCAAATTTAAATTTTAAAAGTTGAATTCTTCCCAACCAAAGATTTCATTACAGCAAGCTCTACACTTCTTACTAGAAGTTAGTTAAAACGCTCTGCAAAAACCAATACCTAAAGCACATGTGGTTAACAGCTCGACCAGATGGTACTCAGTACCCCAGGAGATGAGGAAACCGCCAACAAGACCACATTTCACCCCAAGTGAAATTTCTCCTTAAATATGACTCATCTCAGCAATTGTCCATTGCTCTGGGCTGAGAATAAATGGTTCCTCTAGCATGATCTCCCAGAGCACAGTGCTTATGAATATTTGTAAAGAGGTGATCATTTGCATCTCACAACATAGAAGCTACTGTCTCATGGTTAATGCCTCAACCAAACAGTGTAACTGTGTTTCTCAAAATCATCTAAATGAAAATGCTTAATGAAAAATATTTGCTTTGGGACTGGGGGGCGAGGTAAATCAGTGATAGTGGGCTTCCCCAGCATACGCAAGACCCTGGGTTCAATCCCCAGCATCACCAAAAATAAAAATTATTCATTTATTTTTAATTTTGCCTTATTTTTCAATGTTTCCTGTTAAAGCATGTATTTATAGAAAAAAATGTTTGATTTTTAGTTTGAATAAAACATCAGCATTATCATAAATATTAAAGTTTTTGCTACTCTATCTTACTTTAGCGATCTAATTAATCAAAAAACAGGGACAACTACAGCTCTGCACTTATGCCTTAAAGTGTTTATATGCAGATTTCCTACAAGGTCAGGTGTACACAAGTTGAATGTACCATACAATTAGTAAGGGGTTCAATACTTTTGGTGGAGTACGTGGGCAACAAGTCAATATTTGCCTGTTATGCTTAACCATGAAATCTGTCTACTCTCTGCACTCATTTTAAATCCATTCCCCTTCCTCTAATTTGCTAAGATAATAGAATTTAGGAGTTGGATAACTCCTCACAGATAATTTTATTCAGGATAAAATTGTTGATCACCCTGGCCTTCTTTACCAGACTGAGATCCTTAGAGAATAAGCCACTTGGCCTTTAGTGTTGGTTGGTAGTAGACTGCACTTCCACTGTGTGTGTGTGTGTGTGTGTGTTACTGAGGATTGAACCCAGGTGCATTCTACCTGAACTACACCCTTATTTTATTTTTTTTAATTTTGGAACAGGGTCTCACTAAGTTGCAAAGGGCCTCACTAAGTTGCTGAGGCTGGCGGCGAACCTGTGATCCTCCTGTCTCCGCCTCCCAAGTACTGGGATTACAGGTATGCACACCACTGCCAGCTTCATTTCCATTCATATTTAAAGTGTTCTTCAAAAGCCAGGCAGGCCATCAATGTCTTGGAAAGGGGCCTGTCCCTGCAGGTCCCCTTTCTACTGAAGCTCCTAATTCTCTGTGGTTCTTTCTTCAAACCCACCTCGGGTGAAAACTGACTTGCCGGCTGCTCCTCCTTTTCTGTGTACTGTACTTCCACTGTTTCTCAGTTACCTGAATTCCCAAATGTAAGGACATTTCACTGAAAACTAGTCCCTAAGAGAATGTTATCTGGGCACAGATTCCAAAACCATGCTTGCTAAGCTCAAACAACCTCAACAAGTGAATATTTAAAACAAACTGTGTTAAGGAAATTAAAATATAGAAAGCATGTCTTAAAATTAAATCTTGAGCAGGACATAGTAATGCACACCTGTAATCCCAGTACTTGGGAGGCTGAGACTGGAGAATTGCAGGTTCGAGGGCAGCAGCCTCAGGCATTTAGCGAGACCCTGTTTCAAAATAAAAAAAGGGCTGGGGATGTAGCTCAGAGGTAGAATGCCCCCGGGGGCAATTCCCAGTATCAAAATAAATAAATAAATAAATCTTGATCCTAAAAGGTCCGATTCAGTCCAGTACCCCCAACAACTCAATTATTAACAAAATACTACTAAGTGTGAATGAAGACAGAGACTGCAACACGCTCAGGGTGACGGGGAATTACTCAGGAGGCTACCCACGATGACCAGAACTATTATCACACAGCGAGGACGCGGTCTGGTGCGCTTTCCATCTCGGGAAGGTGCGCAGTCTCGAACTCGCCGCGCAGGGAGCGGCAGCGGGGGGACTGAGCCGGGTTCGCCTCGGGAGTCCCCGCGGCCCGACAGGAGGGCCCGCCCAGCCTCCCGGCGCGGTACCTGTGAGATAGTTGGTCCACTTGTACAGAACGCCCTCCATGCTCAGGGCCCGGCCGCGCGCATCCTCCTGGCCCGGCGCGGCGCGGGTGGGTGGGCGCGGGCTGGGCGGCCCTGCGGGTCCCGCCGCCTCCTCCGCCGCCTCCGCCGCCGCCTCCTCCTCCGCCTCCTCCTCCGCCGCCGCCCCCGCCGCGCCGGGACGAGGCGGCCTCAGAGGCCGCGGGCCGCGGGCGAGCGCATCCCCGGGCGGGCTCGGCGGCGGCCGCCCTCCCGCTCGCACTTCCGCGCCCGGCGCCCCGGCCTCCGCGCCCGCCGTCCTCCCCCGGCTCCCGGCGGGTTCTCATTGACCCCGACGTCGCTTCCACTTCCTGGATGAAAGGGGCCGGCCGGCCCGAGAAACCCCTCCCCGGCGGCGGCGGCGGCCTGCAACGCCCGCCTCCCGGCCCTCCCG